>JAQZBX010006475.1:0-53073 GCA_029593785.1 Cabassous unicinctus | reverse complement strand
GATGTGTGGGGTGTTTTTGGGGGTGTGGGTGGTGGGGAGCATGGGAATCCCTGTAGTTTCTGAGTAATATTTGGGTAATCTAGGCACCTTTATAAAATGTATATATATATATAATAACATTTATGTAAACAAATGCACATATATGCATATGTATTTATATATCATTTTACAAATAAAAAAAAATTTAAAAAAAAACAAACAAAGTGTAAACTATAATGTAACTATAGACCATGGTTAGTAGCAATGCTTCAGCATTTCATCAATTTTACCAAACATATCACAATAATGAAAGATATTATTAAAGTATAATGTGAGAAGAGGAGGAGGTGGGGTCTATTTTAATCCAGTATATTTTTTATGTAAATCAAATTTCTGTAATCTAAAACTTCTTTTAAATTAAAGAAAAACAAAACAAAATTTAAAATAATTAAAAAGGCAAGCATTCCAATTAAGAAATGGGCAAAAGACATTTTTTAAAACAAGAAATGCAAATGGCCAAAAAAAATAAAAACACATGAAATTATGTTTAATATAAATAGTTTTCATGGAAATGGAAATGAAACTATAATGAGATATCCATTCACATCTTATAGATGGTCAATATTTTAAAAATGGAAACAAACGTGCTGGAAAGACTGTGTAGAAATATGGACACTCCTTCACTTTTGGTGCAAATGTAGAATGGTGCAACTTCTGTGGAAGATCTCTATTTCTTTATAATTCTCTGATCTTTCTACTCTCCTTTCCTGTCAAACTGAAGAGTTTTCTTTAGCATTTCTTGCAGGCTAGGTCTTACCTATGATGAGATCCCTCAGCCTTTGCTAATATGGGGATATATTAAAGTCTCTCATTTTAGATAGTTAGGTTTAAATTTTGGCTGGCAATTTTTCACTTTAAGCTCTTTACATTTGTTATCAAAATGCCTTTCTAAATCCAGGATTATAATGAGAAATTGTCAATTAGGCTTATTGAGACAAACTTGTACATGGTGAATCATTACTCTATTGCTGCATTTAGGATCCTCTCTTTGTCAATTGCATTTGACACTTTAATTACAATATTACTTGGTGGGAATCTCTTTGAGTATATCCTATTTGGAGTTATTGGGCTTCTTAGATGTATATTGTGACCATTATGTTCATTTGTCCACTTGGCCAGGTTATAGTTTCCAGTTGTTTGGCCAATAAGCATTGGCCTTATTGTTGCTGTGAGGATGTTTTTGGACTTCAGTCATCAGTAAGTTGAATGCATCTTTGGCTGATTACATTTACAATCAACAATCCCTTCAAAAATGATTACATTAAGTCAATTGAATGCTTTAAAAGAAGTGGTGATTTTAGCAGTCAGAAGTAAGAATTTCATCTCTATCTCAGTGAGCCAATTTTCCTGGGGTATTCATACAAAACTTTATTGGAGTTCTTAGCTTGTAGCTTGGCCTATGGAATTTGAACTTGCCATCCCAATAGTGATGTGAACCAATTCCTTAAAAAAAAAAAAATCCCATATGTATATCTTATTGGTTCTGTTTCCCTAGTAAACTGGAATAATACAAATATAATCATGTCTTTTGCCAATTTGGGGACAATTGTTACCAATCAGACATTATTTCTTCAAATATTCTTTCTGTCCCTTCTGGGTCTCTCACAATGTGTATGTTGGTATCCTTCATGATGTACTCTTTTCCATAGGCTATCCTGCATATTTTTTAAGTCTGCTTTCTAATCTTCAGACAGTGTAATTGCAATAGTTTTGTCTTCCTAGTTTGCTGATTCCTTCTTCTGCCTCTTCAAATACACTATTGAACCACTATTGTATATTTTATCTATTAATATGATTTTCATCCCCTAAAATTCTGTTTGTTTCATATTTAAAATTTAAAATTCTTCCTTTTATTCATGCATAATCTCCTCAATTTTACTTATTTATATGAACATTTTTCTTTAGTTCATTTAACTTATTTAGGAAAGTTGTTTGACAATCTTTGATCAATTTTGAATATCTGTCCTTCCCCATTTTTTTTTTCTTTGAATGGGCCACACATTCCATTTTTTTGTGTGTGTCTTGTAATATCTTGTTGATTTTTGGGCATTTGAATATTTTCATATGCTACCTCTGGGATTTGCTCTGTGTTATGATCACCTTCAACATGTATCCCATTTTACATGGAACATATAGATTATCCCATGTTCAATTGTGGGATTCTTTTCAGGTCTTTCTGAGAATATATTTTGTTGGGCCATGCACAGTAGCTCTCAGGAATTCCCCAGTATGGGCAACTATTTCCCCTACAAAAGGAAAGCTGTTCTCCCTAGCATCTTCTCATGCAGTGGTAGACTGTGATTTTTGTCTCGGAATCTTCCAAGGCAACTGGTCAGCTCAACTCTTATCCACTCTTCTGTTCCATCTTTCTCCGCTGGATCTACTCCACAACCTCACTCTATAGTTGTGGCTCAGTTATGCATCACCACTCTGCTCTCCTATTCAGAGCCACTTGTCTGACTCAGGTAAATTCCAGGAGAGGAAACCCAGAAAATATTCCCGAATCAATCATGAACAAGGCTAATTGTGGCTGATATGCAAAGATATGCAATGTTTATATATAGTAGGACCAATTGATATTAAAAATGCCCTAGAAAATAGCTTACATCAGAACTTTCTACCAAGTGTATAAAATTCTGTCTTCTGTTTTAATCTGTGCTTAACTTTGTGTTTAACTTTTAAATCTGTATTTCAGTCTGCTTGTGCCTAGGAAATCAGATTTGGGGTTTGCCTGTTACAAATTGGATAAGAGTGAATGGAAACCTAAAAATGAGTCTTTGTCAATACTGTATTCCATTTGGATTTGATGTATAAGGGAAATCTCATGAAATTAGTTCAACTGCTAGAAAAGCATAAGAACTTAGAAAATTGTTACTAAAAAAATCATTTTAGTTTCTTAGTTAATAAAGAAAATGCCTAATTTGTGTTAAATTAAAAAAAAAAAACCAGAAACTGTAACTAATAGTTAATGTCATTATATAGATGCTTTTATATTATAAAACAGAAGTATAATATCTGAAATCTCTATAACTGGTTGGATTTAGCTATAGTAATGGTAATTATAAACAGAACTTACCTATGCCTAGAACATACCATAGTAAAGGAATTCTAAACTGTGTTTGCTTTTGCATATGGTTATTTATGGGCTAGCTTCATTTTTTGATGGTAACTACTCTATCCTCCAGTTTTAGCCTGGCAATTTCTGCTCCCTGTGGATCAGGGGAAGGCAAACTTGAGACTCCCCTTTCTCCTGTACTTCTACTGGTGCCAATAACCCTGCTTCCTCTCATGACCCTAATTTTGGACTAAACTGCTACCTGGTGGAATTCTCTACATTTAGGGTTGAATATCCACTCTTCCAATCTAGTGGCTGCTGGATTCCTGTTATTTCTGATGACAGGGGGTATGAGTGGCCTCCACCTTGAAAGCTGGCATTCCTAAAAGTGGCAGTTCATAAGAGAAGCCAGTTTCCCTGAGGCTTCAGTGATCTCAGTGAGTATATATTGGAGTTAGTGTTTTCCATCCAAGGTCTGCCAAAGACAAAATGGGAAAAAAGGAAAGTAAAGGAACATTGTATTTTTAAGAATTGGAGACAGCCAATATTAAAGAACAAAATCCTTGTTCAAAATTGCATGGTAACAGTGCATATTTATTTAAAAAAATTTCTCAATCAGTAGCTTATTTCTCACCTCTGGGTAACACAGCATAATGATGGCCACCTTGCTTGAGAGCAGTTGGGGCAATTGACCTTTTAATTGAGAAAGCCACCAAATTATCTTGAGGGCAATCTCTCTCAGTCTTCACCCCACATGAGGTGAAAGACATGCTTGAGGCCAGGGGCCACCAATGGCTTACAGGTAGCTGAACCAATCTCAATTCAGACCCTCAACCCAAACACCCCACTACTGGCAGAGGGCCCAACATTAGTTCCTGAGGGGGTCCTTCTCCAATCCTGCCTTGAGTCTCAACCAAAACTACTCAAGCAAGCCAGCTTGAAAGTATAAGCCACAGCACAAACCCATGTCTCCCTCCTAGCCTTTATTCCAGAACATGTCCCACTCATAACCTGAGGAGGACTGGCAGACCCACATGCCATACTGACAGGGCAAAGCATTTTCCTACCAGAAGTGAAAGAGCAAATGAGGTAGATAAGGACCCACTTCAGCTTAGTCCAGGAGGTAAATTAGAGCTAAAATGGAAGGGATCTTATTCTGTGGTTTTAATCACTCCTACAGCTGTTAAAGTTAAAGGAATTGCCAGCAGTGTGCACTTATCCCAAGTGAATCCAGCTACCCAAGCAAGTGCCAGCTCACCAGAAACACCCAACTGGATGTATGAGTGCCAGCCCTTGGACAGCCTGAAATATCTCTTCAGGAGACAAAACTAAGTGTTGTCTGGGTCAAAGCCAGTTCCCTCTAACACCAGCCCAAATGCATATTGATAGAGGGATGGCAAGCTGGACACCCCTTAAGAAATCTTGTCTATTTCTGTTTCCTGTATTTTCTCCCTGTACAATAAACTAAAAGGGCAATGCCTCTTCTCATTCCACTCTTAGCTGTCTTAAACATAACCAACACTGTGGGAATTGGGGTTAGCAGTTTATATCAAATCCAACTGGTATTCTACAATCTCTCTCAGAGTTAATTAACAGTATAGAAGAAACTAGCCATGCCTTAGAAGTTTTAAGACAGCAAACAGAACTTCTTGCCGTTGTGGTGCTGCAAACTAGCCGAACACTTAACATGCTAACAGCAGCACAGGGAGGAACATGTGTGTTCCTTAAGGGGAAATGCTGTCTCTATGTAAATTGCTCTAAAATAGTACTAAACAGCATTCAAAACCTGCAAGATGAAGCCCACCATCTTTGGGGAGGATACTGCCTTTGAAGGCACCTGTCCTTTCCTACACTTATGGTCCAGTATTCTTTTAGTAGGACCATAAATCTTGAAAATTTTAATTAAGTTTATTTCTTCCAGAATAAATGCCTTGTTAGCCACATGGGGATTTCATCCAGCTCCACCCATGGTGCTAGTCTTCCCCCAAACATGATGGAGTAGCAAGAGTGTTTTACGTCTTTTCAGATAGGGCCTACTGCCTCTAACCAGCAGGAAGTAATTACAGAAGAATGATCATCATCCTTCAGCATCCCCTTTAGATTAAGTGTGTAAACCCTCTGAGTGGGGAGTTGGGGGTCTGGTTTAGGGAATGGGAAGACAAGTCTAATACCTGACAGGAAAACATGGCTGTGAAACACATAGCTATGGAACCCCACCTGGAAAGCCCCTGAGAGGCCCCCCAAAAGTCTGCTGGAAAAACCCCATAGGAATCCTCCATTTAGAATGGGATTTCATTCAGGGTCAAGGAAAAGCCATGTATATTATCAATGGGGCCTAATTATTGGGCCTCCAGGGGGAATTGATTGGATGTGTTAATCAAAACAGGAATCAGCTGGGACCCCACCCCCAAACATGAGCAAGAGGAGGAATAATGAATGGTTTAAAAAGTGAGCAGGCAAGCTAAATCACTCTTTTTGCTTGGAGCAGCCCACAAATACACTTGGGGTCCTGTAATCTGTTATTTTCTCCCATTTCTATTCTCTTCTCTCATTTTCTTAATAAACTACTATCCTAACTAAACTAACATGTTCTTCAATTCCTTTATGTAAAGTAGCCAAGAACCTAGAGTGATACGGTTACATTACCAGTGACCACTGTGATATTTTCCTTAAAAATCCTTACCTTATTCTATGTGTGTGAATTCAAAATAAAATTTAAAAAGTTGGGATAAACTTTTAGGCTCTGGAATTTTCAGGGTACCCTCACAGAGTCCTCACTGTTCTGAGAGGGGTTAGTCAGGACCATCCATGTTTTTATATGGAACTTCTGGAGACTCCATTCACACACTGAATTTTCTAGCTTTCTATCCCAGAAGAACTGATATCCTGTTTGTTGGACAAATTTCACAGTCAACTGAAAGTTCTGTGATGCACCCTTTTTAATCCACTCTGCACACTCACCCCATGTTAAAAACTACTGATTTGCAAAAACAATGGGAATTCCTAAAATGTGCCCAGTTTTTCAAAGTTCTTGAATATTGATGAAGATAAATAGTCTTACAGATAAGAAACAAGACCCAAATTATATAGCTATAGGTGAGGGATCAGAGATTTGAACCCAGGAGTGTGATTCCATTGTTTTCTGGGTTGGAGATGAGAACAATCTTGCTTCATACAGAATCTCCATACCCAAGTGTTGACTATCACTGCATGCTCAGGTGATTCCCCTGTGGATGTCTCAGTCCAACTTTTGGCATCACTTGTCATTTCCTCATCCCTGGATGACCCTTCCCTAATTGTGGGAGAGAATGGAAACCACTGCCTTTGACAATTGTAAGGGAAACAGCTACAAGTGGTTCCATTTTTGGAATCAGATTTAAGGACTTTATATAACAATTGGATATACCTAATAAAATGATCAGAGGGATGTCAGGAGTTTAGAGTGAGGAAAGATAATTGGAAATAATGATCCTTTTGTTAACATGACTCTGGTCCTTCATAGTTTTAACTAAATATTTGATGACCAGGAAGAGTCCAGGCTAGTTACAACTTATATATATCCTTGCTTATGGTCTGACCCTATTTGAAACTTAACTGAGCTAGTCCAGCTTGAGACCACAAAGGGAACTAATATTGAAATGGATTATATTGACTTTTTGTGTTTCCATTTTCCTTGTGATAATGGTTCTATATTGGGGGAAGAGAGAAGAAGGCTTCTTAAAGTTTCTGATTTGAGTGGTGATTGAATAATTGATCATTATTTCATTAAAAATATCTATATGTTTTAGTGGATCCAAGTACCAAGGTGTTAGGGACTGATAGAAAGATGATTCTGTGCTCCTAGGGTGGTATAGAAAGCCTGTTTTGCACATTTAGTGCACATTCTGATACAATTTCAGTCACATTTGCACACACACACTAATGTACTATGGATGCATACACACCCTCACTTATGTTTGTGTATTTACCCTCACACACACTGAAAAAATGTGAACATGCTTAAAACAATTTGCCTTCAACCAGTCTACATTCTGATCTATTCTGTTCTATTCTATTCTTTTCTATTCTATTCTACTCTACTCTACTCTACTCTACTCTACTCTACTCTACTCTACTCTATTCTATTCTATTCTATTCTATTCTATTCTATTCTATTCATCTATCCTATCCTATCCTATCCTTTCCTATCCTTTCCTATCCTATCCTATCCATCTTATCCTATCCTTTCCTACCCTATCCTTTTCAACTCTTCCATGCCAATTCCATTCCATTTCCTTCCATCCCTTACCTTTTAAGAATATGTTGGTTATAAACCATAGCTTTCATGTATTAAGACCTGCAGGAAGAGGAATGTGCTCTCATGGATTCACTACGCAGTTTTCTATAGGATTAATGCCATACATAATTCTCCCCAGTCCCAAAAAGAGGGACTCAAGGTGAAGTGGGATCTGGCCTTGGACCACAGGGTGTCTGGAGCATCAGAAATCTTCTTGAATCCAAGAACAAATATTGGCTGAAGGCTCAAGCTTGTTCTTTGTTTGATCACCAGCAGGAAAGTTGAGGGAATTTCAATGTGCTGATTTATTCTAGGAAATTATGATATAGTTTTACATGATCAGTGGATATGGTCCTAGACAGAATATGATTGGGGAAGATGGTGGAACAGCTTTTTACCTCATTAACATCATCTACTAAAAACTTATTTAGAGCCATGCAGATAAAGAAAGCCCCGGGGCCCTAACCACTCTCAGCAGAAACCCACAGCTTTAGGAAAATAAGCTCCCCTCAGTCCCTTTTCCTCCCTTCCTCTCCTTTTCTCCCTGGAATCCACATCCTCAGGAAGATAAGCACTCCCTGCCTGCCACTTTAAATTGGAATTTACAACTATAAACATATAAGGGCTCTTTAACTCCCTAACAGCCCTGTGTTTTAGGAAGGTAAGCTAACCTCACTTCTGTTACTTTTGTAATCCTGCCTACAGGCTTGCTTAGTAATTTGCCCACTTACAGTTCCCATATAAACTTATGAAAATCAAGACATGGTGCTCAGATATTTTGGAGATTTGACTCTCCTCTGGGCCCATGCATAATAAAATTTTGTTCATCTGCCCCCTCAGAGGACCAGTTGGGTTTTCATTCCATCTGCGGCAACATTTGGTTCACTGACTGGGAATGTGCCACTGAGCAGGTCCATTGTGCCTTTGGCTTTGGGCTGATGGGTGCAGCCAATGGCAATCTACAAGCGAACAAGGTGGGCAACTCCCAATTTCTTGACAGGACCTTCTTCTGAGGTGGTCCCCACGGGCTGCATACTCACACCCTGGCCTGACACAGTGGGGAGGCAGACAGAACAGTGCCAGAAGATTGTGGAAAGGTAAGGCCCCAGGTGCCAAGTCCTCAGTCAGGCCTATCTCCAGACAGAAGGGGAGACTGTTCACCTCCCAAAATCTCAAGTACTGAGATTCCAGAATAGTGGAATTCCTGAGGGAGGGACTGTGTAACTTCTGAGGGATTGTGTGTGTGAGTGAGGATGACAGAGGCTTGCCTCTGTTATTCCAGTCTGTGACTCCAAAGCTTTTGCTATGGAGCCCATGTGGGCCCTAACCTGTTTTCCATGGCTACATCACATGGCATAACAGTGACCCCGACCTCTGCCTGGGGGCCTTATCCAAGATGAGCTGAATTTCTCATGAGAGACATGGACAAGTGTGCATCTGAGGGTCCTCAGATGAGGCAACCCATTACTTCATCTATCTTGGGCCACCAACTCAGGGTGTGGACTTACTACTGTTAATTCCTGAGGGAGAGACTGTATAACTTCTGAGGGATTGTGTGTGTGAGTGAGGATGACAGAGGCTTGCCTCTCTTATTCCAGTCTGTGACTCCAAAGCTTATGCTATAGTGCCCATGTGGGCCCTAATCTATTTTCCATGGCTACGTCATATGGCACAATGGCCACCCTGAACTCTGCCTGGGTGCCTTAGCCAAGATGAGCCACAGTTAGGCATGGACAGGTGGGCATCTGTGTGGCCTTGAAAGAGGTGACCCCTTCACTTGTCTGTCTTGCACCACTGACTCAGAGTGTGGGCTCATCACAGTCGAAACCTACCATCTTAAACTGCATGCTCAAGAATTTCAAGAATGGTTTTTCCAGAGGTTATGGCATCTGGATGAACCCCGGCACCCTCTGAACAATATGTAAAGTAGAATGGCCCACTTTTAACATTGACTGGCCTTCAGAAGGGACCCTGGATATTGCCAGCATCCTCACAGTGTGCTTGGTTGTCACAGGAACTCCTGGCCACCCCATCAGTTTCCCTACATTGACTCTTGGTTAGAGATAGCTGAGACTGCCTCCTTGGGTTTGATTGTGCATTAGAAAAAAGGGACAGAGCAGGGTCTTAGTTGCACAGGAAACGGGGCTCCAGAAACCAGCCATTCATCAAGGGCCCTCAGAGGAGGACCCACCGCCCCCACAACCATTGCCATATGCTCTGGCCACTGTAGCCTTTCCTAGCCTGGGAGTGCAAGCAGATGTCCCAGAAACACCCCCACCTTTGGTCTCTCTGGGAACATCGACCACCTCTGAGGAAAGCCCTAGAACCCCAATAGCAAGGAAACTCTGGTTGGCACAACCTGCATTACAGATGCCCCTCCGTGAAACACAGGGTCTGGCCCAGATCAGCAAGGATGGGACCATCCAACCTGAGAGGCCTG
Source organism: Cabassous unicinctus (assembly GCA_029593785.1). NCBI lineage: Eukaryota > Metazoa > Chordata > Mammalia > Cingulata > Chlamyphoridae > Cabassous > Cabassous unicinctus. Next base: position 43,263 of record JAQZBX010006475.1, on the reverse strand, counting down.
TTTTATACTATCAGCCCTTCACAACTACAAACCTCTTAAACTGGAAGCACCACACCCTGTCCTACTTGGAAAAGCCCCAGGCCCTTATTGATCTCATGGAATCCATTTTCCCAACCCATCATCCGACTTGGGACAATTGCCACCAACTCCTCCTGAATTTGTTTAATGAGGAGAGAGAACAGATTCTGATGAAAGCCCAAAAGTGGCTAAAGGAGCAGGCCACCACTGGCACCTTAAACCTGGAAGATTGGGCATGAGAGGTGGCACCAGAGTCCCAGCCAAATTGGGACTTCAACACTGATCAGGGATAAGCTGTACTCCAGCAATATCAGGATGCGCTCCTTTGAGGGCATGAGAAGGGGCAAAACAAACCACAAACGTGACAAAGATAACTTTAGTTATTCAAAAGCCTGACGAATATCTGGGAGATTACTATGGATGACATTGCGAGGCTTTCAGTATCTACACCCCTTTGTACCCAGAACCTCTGGAAAACCAGAGGGTTGTGAGTGCTGCCTTTGTTGCACAGGCAGCAACAGACACTAAAAAAAAAAAAAACCTCCAAAAATTAGAAGGGTTTGTGGGGATGAACATCTCTCAATACCTTGAAGTTGCCAACAAAGTATTCATCAATAGAGATGAAGCCGCTGAACGAGAAGCCAAGAAGCAAATAAAACATCAAGGCTCCTTACTGGCAGCAGCCTTGGGAAATCCTGACCCCAACAGATGAGAAGGGCCGCCTTGAAAAGGGGAGACAAACACCAGAAGTGTGCCCCTGGCCAGAGACCAATGTACCTACTGCAAAGAAAGTGGACACTGGAAAAATGAGTGCCCTCAAAAGACTCAGGCATATAGAGGGAACATCCCTAAAGGGAAATACCAACCTGAGCCCCAAGACCATCTGTTCAGGCTGGCAGGGCTCAACCCTGAATAGGGGCAACTGGGCTCACTAGAACTTGGTCCCCATGAGCCCATGATCAAACTACGAGTCAGGGGCCAGTCAATGACTTTCACGGTGGACACTGGCAATAAATATTCTGTGGTCATAATCCCCATCACCCCCTTTAGCGGAAAAATTGCTAATATCATAGCAGCGACTGGGGACCAGTCAAGCCAATGGACTTTTTGCCAGTCAAGAACTTGCCAGCATGGTGGCCATGAAGTGACTCATGAATTTCTGTACCTGCCTGAATGTCCAGTCCCCCTACTTGTTAGGGACCTCTTAACCAAACTGGGAGCCCAGATTACCTTCAAACTTGAAGGGCCAGCAAGCTTAAGCCTGGGGACTGGCCTCCCTCTCCTTGTCACCATACTCCAAAGCAAAGAATTGAGACTTCATGCAGAAGAAAGTTCAGGTCAGAATCCAGAAAACATGCTGGAACTTTCTTCCCAGGTTTAGGCAGAAAAAAACCCACTGGAAGTGGCCCTGAACCATGCACCCGTCATCATCAACCTGAAGCCTAGAGTGGTCCCGGTCTGGCAGAGGCAGTATCCAATCCCCTGTGAAGTATAGTTGGGCATGGTCGAACACATAGATTGTCTGAGAAAAGAAGGAATCCTGATCGAGTGCCAGTCACCCTGGAATACCCCATTATTATCAGTAAAGAAGCCAGATGGGACCAGATATCAATCAGTGCAGGATTTATGAGCCATTAATAATGTCACTCTCACCCTACATCAGGTTATTCCCAACCCATACACTTTACTAGGACAGCTGCCACCTGAAGTCACCTGATTCACTTGCCTGGACCTGAAAGATGCCTTCTTCATCCTGCGGCTGACCCCCACAAGCCAGCCTCTGTTTGCCTTTGAGTGCGAAGATCCCAAAACCCAGCAGAAAACTCAGCTAACCTGGACTCAGCTCCAGCAAGGCTTCAAAAACTCCCCTACCATCTTGGCTGAAGCCTTGGCAGCAGATCTGGCCACCTACCCCCAGGAGGACTGCAGGTGTGCCCTCTTGCAGTATGTAGATGACCTCCTACTTGCCAGTGAGATGGAAGAGGACTGCTGGAGGGACCCAGACTCTTCTACAACTTCTAAAACAGACTGGCTACAAAGTGTCTTGGAGAAAGGCCCAGATCTATAAACAGCAGGTCAAGTAATTGGGGTTCAGCATCACACAGGGGCACCAGATACTCAGACCCAAATGAAAGAAAGTGATCTGCACCATCCCTACCCCCACCACAGAAAGAAAGCTTCCTGATTTCCTTAGGGCTGCAGGGTTCTGCCGCTTCTGGATTACCAGATTTGCAGCCATGGCCAAACCCCTTTATGAAGTTCTGATGGATCCAGAGAAAGAGCCCCCTGTCTGGGGTGAAGCTCAACAGGGAAACTTTCAAAACATCAAAAGACAGCTTGGCTAAGCCCTTGCTTTGGTGCTCCTGGATGTAACTCAGAACTTTAACCTGTTCATGCATGAAAAGAACAAAGTAGCATTGGGGGTTTTCACACAAAGAGTCGGCCCCTGGCAAAGACCCATCATTTACCTCTCCAAGAAACTGGACCCCGTGGCCGCAAGGTGGCCACCCTGCCTGAAAGCCTTGGCAGCAACCATAACTCTCATCAAAGAAGCTGACAATTTAACCCTTGGACAGGCTATTCATGTTATGGTGCCCCATGCAGCCACTGCCTTAATGAACTCACACAGGCACTGGTGAATATCTAATCCCTAGCGAAACATTGCCAAGGTTTACTCTGAAAACCCCAGAGTGACAATAAAAACAGTCTGCAGTCTAAACCCTGCCACTATTTTTGCTGGAAGAGGAAGAGGCTCCTGATCATGATTGTGTTGAAGTGACTGAGAAAGTTTACGCCAGCCACCCTGACCACCAAGACAAACTACTCCCTTCCCTAGATCAAAGACTATTTACAGATGGGGGCAGTCTAGTTAAAAGGGGGGAAAAGCTTGCTTGATATGCAGTCACCACTACTGAATGGGTGGTGGAAGTGGCATCTCTACTGCAGGGATTGTCTGCGCAATGAGCAAACTCTGGGCAATGGACCAAGCCCTGTAGCTAGCTGCCAGGCAAGTGGTAAATACTTACACTTACTCTAAGTACACATTTCCTGCCATTCATATCCATGGGTCAATTTATAAAGAAAGAGGTCTCCTAACTGCAGGGGGAAAGGAAATCAAAAACAAAGAAGAAATCCTCCAACTGTTAGAAGAAATCTAGAAACCAAACAAAGTCGCCATCATCCACTGCTGGGGACATCAGAAAGAAATGGACATGGTTGCTCAAGGAAACAGGCTAGCCAACAAAGCAGCTCAGAAAGTGGCTGAAGGAACCCGTGGAATACAAGTCTCAGAATTGACACCACAGCAGTGCCTCTTAGGATAAGAGACTAATCAACTAAGCTATACCCAAGGAGAACAGGAATGGGCTAAGAAAGAAGGGGAAGCCAAACCCCCACAGGAACTTGACTGCTCCCAGATGACTGGATTTTTGTTCCAAATAGGAAACTTGCTTCGGAGATACTACTACGCAACCCAACTAACTTCTCTCTTTGCCAACATCAGCAGCCAGTGCCAAGTTTGTGCCAAAAACAACCCTTTTCAGGGCCCCCATGCTTCAGCAGGTGTCCAGCACATGGGGATAGCCCCCTTTGAAGATCTCACATTGGACTTCACAGAAGTGAAACCAAGTCAGGGTTACAAATATCTGTTGGTGATGATATGCACCTTTTCATGCTGGGTCGAAGCTTTCCCCACTCACATCAAAAAGGCAAGAGAAGTGACTAAGGCTTTACTTAGAGAAATTATTCCCCAACATGGGCTGCCACTGTCTATTGGAAGTGAAAATGGCCCAGGCTTTGTGGCTGCCATAGTCCAAGAGCTAGCAAAAATGTTAGGAATCAAGGTTTACAGGCCCCAGAGTTCAGGGAAAGTTGAAAGCATGAATCAAACCCTGAAAGCCACCCTAGCCAAATTCTGCCAAAAAACCTGTCTCCCCTGAGTATACTTACTTCCCTTAACCTTTCTCTGAGTTAGGTGTACCCCAGGACACACAGGCTATTCACCCTTTGAAATTCTATTTGAAAGACCACCCCCAATTATCTGGACCTTCAAAGGAAATTTCAAACTTCTGGGGGAGGCTAGCCAAGTTTCCATTCTCCAAAAGCTGGGGAAAACTCTAGCCAAAATACATAAAATTGTCTTGTCCTGGAATCTCATCCCTGTGAGACACCTGGTGCACCCCCACCTGCCTTGGGACCTAGTCTGGGTCAAAACCTGGAAAAAAGAACCCCTTGAGCCTTCAGGGACAGGTCCACACACTGTGATCCTTGTAACTCTTATTGCTCTTAAAATGCAGGCATCGTCCCTTGGGTCCATCATTCCATGGTCAAGAAGGCACACCCCAATAAAGAGTAAGACAGCTGTACAGTCCAACCCATATACGGCCACCCCTTGATAGTGCAAGTTGCCCAGGATCCCTGAGCACTTACCTTGTCAAACGCCTGCTGAATGGACCCTAGCTCCTGGTGGATCCTGTGCTTATATGGCCTTCTCTCCTTCGTATTCATAGTTGGACTTGCTGCTGTGAGCCCTTTAGACTGGGCTTTAGTGAGTAGAGCCCTAACTGCAATTGCTTACTGGTGTATAATAGGATGCTTTTGTGCCTTGACTTGCTTGTCCTTTCCTTCCTTGCCCTGTCCATAGGAGCCAACACCTGCTCCCAAAATCTATGGCAGCTGCAAGTTAGTCAAAGCTGGGGCAAACAGTCCATGCTGAATGCTTCAGTCCCATTTTTGGCAGGTGCAACTTCAGCTTCTGTAATTTTTGACACTTAGAGGGCAATCCAAGATCACATTCCTTACACCTTACTAGTTGCCCCATGCCCCCACAACCCCATACCTGCCCCAAAGAAAGGGTGTAGGGGCCACAACTATGGGAGTTATGACATACCTCTGCTGAGGCCTCAGAAAGAGCAGAGGATTCTGCCACTCTTGGAGTTTGCTGGTAGGTTCAAGCGCTCCCTGGAAGGCAGTCTCACTGACTTCTCCATATCTCCTACAGAAAATCCCCAGCCCAGCAGGGTATGGAATAGAAACCTGTGACCCCGTAAAACTCACCTTATTAAACATAACCACTGGATCAGAAAATACCTTTTTAAAAGTCCGAACAGGACTAAAACTAGGAATCGGAATCTACGACCCTTCGGTACCAGACCCAGGGGACCTCATACTGGTTCAACTGATCCCAGTAACCCATCCTCAAAGAAAACACTGGTGAAAAATATCAGTAAAGCTATCCAGATGCTAAAAGCCAGAGTTAGAACAGCCTCCCACATCCTTTTGAACCAGGTTTGAAATTTCCACCAACTCCTAAATGAATCCTGGCCCAACATGGCTGCATCCTGCTGGCTGTACACTTCCTCAAGTCTAATCATCTTCCCCATACCTGTCCCATGGAATGTAACCCCCTGACCCATGACAGCTCTGCAGTGGGAACCAGGGTCCTCCCTGTCTGCATAACCGAACCCTCAGGAAAACTGGCTAACTGTAAAAACATAACTACCAGGTCTCCTTCAACCATCCTCCCTCTTGGAAGGGCTAACAGTAACACCACCCACCCACTCAATATTACCCTGACCAATGCACCTCAAACCCCACCATCTGGATCTGTGGCACCAATGCCTACCAGTGCCTACCCCAGGATGGTCAGGGCTGTTGTTACCTGGCTTGGCCAGTACCATCATTCTCAGTGTATGGAGATGAATTGCCTGGAGAGCTCTCCCAAGTTGCATGAGCAATACAGGCAATTCTGATATTCTTAGGACTAGGAGCAGTTTGGAGTGCAGCAGTAGCAGGGGCCTCACTCACAGTTGGTCAGGAGGACTTACAAACCCTAGCACTGGAAACATCAAATGACCCTGAAGAAATATCAGGGGCTCTCAATGGGTTGCAAGAACAGATAGACACATTGGCAGAAGTAGTTTTACAAAACAGGCAAGGATTAGATTTGTTCACTGCAGGTTCAGGGAGGATCTGCCAGGCCCTGGGGGAAGAATGCTGTTTCTATGCAAATTCTTCAGGGATAGTTAGGGACAAGGTGGCCCTACTTAAAGAATGAGCCAAAGACTGCTTAAACAGTGTATACCAGGCATCTGCCAATGGGAACTATTTCCACTATCTCCTTTCCTGGATTTTGCCATTCATGCCAGTAATAGCCTCATTCTTCTTCCTTTTAACTTTTGAACCATGCATTCTACGGTACCTAACACAATATATCACTTCCCAATTAATAGCCTTAAAACATGAAATAATGCCTCGTGTTAAATATCAGCCCTTGGGGACTACAGAAAAATCCCCATGTTAGCAGATGATGCCCCATAAAAAATTATAAGTGCATCAAAGGGGGGAATAATAAAGAAAGGCCCCGGGCCCTAACCCCCCTCGGCAGAAACCCACAACTTTAGGAAAATAAGCTCCCCTGGGTCCCTTTTCTCCCTTTCTCCCCTTTTCTCCCTGGAATCCACATCCTTAGGAAGATAAGCACTTCCCACCTGCCCCTTTCAACTGGAATTTACAACTCTAAATAGATAACTCTTTTCCTCCCTAATAGCCTTCTGCTTTAGGAAGATAGGCTAACCTCACCCCTTTTGCTTTTGTAACCCTGCCTGCCCACTTGCTTAGGAATTTGCCTACTTAGAGTTCCTATATAAACTTATGAAAATCAAGACAGGGTCCTCAGTATTTTTGGAGACTTGATTTTTCTCTGGGCCAGTGATTAATAAAACTGTTCATCTACCCTCTCAGAGTGCTGTTTGGGTTTTCATTCCATCTGCCACAACAATGCAATAGAGACAGTATTTTATATGCAGATAAACCCTTTCTTAACAAGATACTGGAGATTGAACCTGGGACCTTGTACATGGAAAGTAGTCACTCAAACCACTGAGCTATATCAGCTCCCCATAAACATTTTTTTTTTTTTGAGAAGGAAAAATGGTCAGTTGAGCATCTCATCCCTGAAAACCCATCCCCATATCCCTATTATCTGGGTTGTCCACTGGGGATTCGAGGTAATCAGAATTCCAGGCTGTCTCAGTCATTGCCTATGGCTGGTTGTAATCTCAGGACACCATTTCCATGCTGAAAATCAGTGGACTCTCTCTTGGAATCTAAGAGAATATAAGATTCTTTCCTACTGCCTGTTGGCACTAAATTTAATTCCTGACCAGGGCTGTTTTCTTTCTCTTGGCCAAACTGCATACCTTAATCTTTGCATTCTGTTCCCTGCTCCCTCCCCTATCCTGGCTACCTTGAAAGTTGCCTTGCAGCTGTGTCACTGCAGAGAAAAAGTACTAGGACTGTAGGAAATAGAGGAAAGAAACAACTTCAGATCTTATCTATACTAAATATCAGACCTCCTCTCCCTTCTCCCTCTCATTCTTTTTGCTAGTCAAGCATCTGGGAGGCTCTTAAATGGGTATTTCCATATCTCCCTCCTCTCTCCCAGTTCTTAAAGACAACAAACTGTCCTAAATACAACCTCAGTAAATCACTCACTCATCCCTGTAATCAACCCTCCTTACAATGTCCCAGTGCTTTCCTCCAACTTGTTCCTAACCCTTTAAATGCACATCATCCTTTGTTTCCACAGAGTTGAGTTCTGTTCTCTCCCCTGTTATAGCAGTTCCTGAATAAATCAGTATTTTCCATAATACTCTGAACAGAAATCCCTTAATACCAGGTTCATGCAGGTGAGAGTCATAATACCTTCTACACTGGGGGTTTGGAGAAACAGAAGTAATCAGTTGCTGTCTTGTGTCCAGGAAGAATGTCAGAGTGAGCCCTTTTCTGAATTAGTCATTGAAAGGAAATATACCAGGCTCCCAATCTCTCCTGTCTTATGTCAGGGATATCTGTCTTTTAATATATTCACATTAGCATGGTTAATTGCCAGGTTACCATCTTAAGAGCCTTCACACTTAACAGTTCCAGGATGCAAAGAGGACCCAAATCAGATGACAGGGTCCTTAAGGACTGTCACCACCTCCCTGTGGAAGGTTTCACTGTCCTCCAAGGCAGAGGCAGTTCCCTCTAGGACTACCCATGACTAGATTCCAGACCCTGTTTGCTCAGGAATGGCAGACTTGAGTTGTGGAGGGGAGCTGGTTGAATTAGGAATAGCAGAGAAACACCTGGAGAAGAGTTCTTATAAAAGGAGAGTCTGACCCTTTGGGATTACTCCCATGCATAATCTGCAGTGCTGCTTCTGCACTCTGTTCCATGCTCACTGCACTGCTCTCTCTCCAGTGAGAATCAGGTCTATAAACACACAGCCAACCCAAATAAAAAATGGACAAAAGACATCTGTCAAATGAAGAAAGAAATACAACGGGTGAAAACACACATGAAAAAATTTTCAACATCACTAGCTATAAGGAAATGAAAATCAAATCTACAATGAGATATCATTTCAAGCATATTAGACTGGCCCCTATTAAAATTTTGGAAAAATGTATTTGTTGGAGAGGATGTGGAGAGATAAAAATACTTATTCACTGTTGATGGGATGTAGAATGGTACAGCCACTGTGGAGGACTGTTTGGAAGTTCCTAAGGAGCTTGAATATAGACTTGCCATTGGATGCCACAATACCACTCTTAGATGTATACGCAGAATAACTGATAGTAGTGACACCAACAGAAGTCTTCACACCTATATCCATAGCGGCATTAAACCATTTGCCAAAAGTTGTAAACAACACAATTATACATCAATGGATAAATGGATAAACCAAATGTGGTTACACATCATGGATGAAGTTGTGAAGAATATGACAATATGAATTAATCTGGAGGACATTCTGTTGAGTGAAACAAGCCATTCACAAATGAGCAAGTACTGTATCATTGCATTATTATGAACAAAATATATTGTATAAACTCATGGAGTTATTAATTATTATATAGGTCACCAGAAATGGAAGGTAGAAAATGGAAAGCTGAAGTTTAATAGGTATAGAATTAGTAAAAAGTTGTCTGTAAATCTTTGGGACTCAATAGAAATTGTGAAAGTACATCATAGTGTGTGCAACTAGCAGAGCTACATAGGGTATGATAGTGGTTTAAAGGGAAAGTCTAAGGTCATGTATATTACTAGAAGAAAAATGTAACATGGAAATGTATAACATAGTGAAACCTCATGTAAAACGCAAATATACATGATATTGCATATATGACTGTTTTTAAAATATATATATATACAAATAAACAAGAGAGATGGGAACAGAATATCAGCTATGTATGTCAGGGGAAGAATAAAGAGATTGAAATGTGATGAGATTTTGGTGTGGGTGTTTTTTAATATTTTTTTATTGGAATAAGGAAAATGCTCTAAAAATGACTGAAGGAATGAATGCAAACTATGTGATTATACAGTATACCACTTATTGTACATTTTGGATGGATTTATGCTTTATTAATATGTATCAATAAAATCAGTTGTTTTTTTTTAAAATAGATCTTTTGGTTTTTATTCCAGGAAATCTCTCTAGTTTTCCACAAGGGTCTCTGTAGGGTCTCCAACTCTTTTGAGGCACATGTTGCAGGAGGCATCTGTGGACACCATGCCTCTGTGTAGAAGTGTCTAGACTCAAGGCCAAGCTCCTTGTGTCAGGGCATTTCTTTGAGGGCCCCTGGCTGAGTCTAAGGAGGTTCCAACACTCAACCCCCAGGAAATCTCATTCCACATACAAAGGCAGACATTTTTGGAAAAGTTGCTTTCTTGGGGTACCTGGCTCCCACCTGAGTGTGCTTCTGAATGTGTGAAGTAGTCAGCCAGCTCCTCTGTTCTGTCCCCAAACTTTGTTCCTCTGTTCTCTACTTCCAGGACCCATGCTTTTAATCACTGTCTCATTCTGACTCAGTGTCTCATTCTGACTTCAGGCTTCTTCTAATTTCCATGAGATTCTCACAGTAACCTGTTCACACTCTTCACCTTAAGATAAATTGTTGAAACATTCCTGGGTGAAGAGTGTTCATTCAGGAGCATTGCCTGGACCACTGAGGTTCAGTTGCCATGGGGGAAGTGACAGCCTGCCTGTGTCAGGTTTGCACCCTTTGGCAAGGGCAAACTCATGATTACCAGAAGAAGGAAGCATGTCTTCATAAAGTCAGACATCCTGAGCATGACCTTCAAGACCAAATGGTGGATAACTGGGCATTTCTCTTATCAGTTGATGCCTCCCAACTTTTCCTAGATGCCATGTTCCATCCATAGTGGCTTATCCCAAATATGAGGTTTTTCCTTTTGCTTAGAAGAGCAATTCATGCTTCCCCACACTTTCTATCCTTGTGGCCTTGGTAATGTCTATGGCAGCAATTAAAAACCAATACCCTTATCAGGCATTGCATGTGTCCAAGCCATTCCACCAGAAGCCTCTCCTAGCATCCAGGGGTCTCATTTGCCATATTAAATTGAAAGCTGTCTCAAAGTGGTTATGCTAACTGTAGGTGTGTTCCACCATTTGGCATTTCACATGGGTTTCTTTTGGATGTTTGCATAACTTCATTAACCTGGAAACATAATTTAAGAATGGGCAGTGACTCTGCTACACCTCTCCTAACTGGACAGTCTTGGCATTTCATGTGGCATCCAATTCTCTCCATTAAGACATTCCAAAGAGTTTATACTTCATGATAAAATATTAAAAGTGGAAAGAAATTAAAAAGTTACACAAATGAAAATCAATTCTGAAACAATTATGTTAATATTTCACATAGTCATAGTTATGTGATTTTTAAGTGGGTCAGAATCTTCATTAGTTAGAATAGACTAAAAGTAATAAGACACAGAGAGCAAGAAGCCATTGAAACATCATATAATACTCATTATTTTTATGAAATAAAAAGACGGGGGCATTTTACTTTGAGAACAGACAACTTTTCTATATCTTCTCCAGGGTTCCCCAAATATCCTTGATTCTCAGGCTATAAATTAAAGTGTTCAATGTAGGCATAATGATTGAAATTAACACTTATACAGCCTGATCTTTATGAGGGTGGCAAGAGGAACCAGGAGTCATGTATGTGTAGATGGAAGGGCCATAAAAAAAAAAAAAAGCCCCACTACCATCAGGTGGAATGAGCAAGTGGCCAATACTGTTTTCTTCCCCTTGGGAAGATTCATGCAAAAAACAGTGATGAAGATGGTAGTGTCAACGGAAAAGGTGATGACAAGAGGAATAAAGAATAGCACAATGCCTACCACAAGTATTTCCAGCTTATATGCAACGGCATCCTTGCACAAGAAAATCAAGGTAGCCATGACATCACAGAAAAAAATGTTCTCTTTGTCATCACGTTTAGGTAAGTGCATAGTGTATATAGCCTGAACTAGAGCAAATGGGCACTGCCAATCCAGGACCCCTTGACCATCTTCTTACAGACTCAGAAGGATGTTATCTCAGTGGATGACTGTGTATCTCAGTGGATGTTAGATGGCCACATAATGATCACAGGCTATGAGCTGCAGGAGAATGCCCTCGGCTCCCCCAAGCATCAGAAAGAAAAACATCTGGGTCCCACAGGCTGTGGTTGAGATGTGTTTCTTCACTTAGAAAAAGTCCATGATCATCTTGGGGACAGTGTTGGAGATGAGGAGTAAGGTGATGAGAGACAGCTGGCTGAGAAGGATGTACATGGGTGTGTGGAGCATAGAATTCACTAGGAGGAGGAGAATCATGCTAGAATTCCCTGTGAGGGCAACCAGGTAAATGAGGATGATCACACCATGAGGATGTCAGCATGCTTCCTGCTGGGGCAGAATCCCAGAAAAATAAAATCCATTCCTGCTGTCTTATTCTTTCCCATCATGAATTAAAATCAATTGCTTGAGCAGAAGGGTTATAGCAATAAAACAAGAATGAGATTTTTAACTTCATGTATTAAAAGCTTTTCCTTTAAGCATAAAAATCTCTGTAAGAAACCATCATTTTAGTATACTCTTTGAGCATTTGCAAAGTTAGTGATGCATTATGGTGACGCAGGAAGAAAAACATAACGAACATTAAAAACATGAGTTTTACTTGCTGTTAACTATTTATTCATTATGTGATTTAATGTGTTTTATAGTTATACTCAGACAATCAAAATGAGTAATCTAATTCCATTTCTGACTGCATGTAGAACAGAACTGACTGTTTTTTAGTCAACCCATATTTAATTTATCCTGGACATAAAGATGCATTTCATTCCTCAGTGTTCTTTGAAGTTGGTTATGACCATGTTATAAATTCTATAGAAAGCAATTAAGGGCAGGCATTATTTGCTTCTCATGACAGGCAACTTTGTAAAATAAGTGTAGAAAATGTTGGGGGTCTTTTTGAGTAAGATGCATAGGTATGTGTACCTGAGACAAGGAAGTCATCCACTTTCAAATGTCCTTTGAACATGAACAATTTGTTTATGTGGGTTAAACAACTAAACAGTTTTTTATTTATTATTATTACATAAGCTGTATTAGCCTAATGTATAATATAAAAAGGAGAAGATATTTTATCCTGAAAATTTGTGCATGACTGTGTTTATGTGTGTGTGGGGGGGTGGGTGTGGCTTGGGGAATTATTTTAGTTTGCAATCATCTAATAGCAAAAGTTGCTTCACTTAGTTGTTATCACTAATAGCACATTTAATCCCAGATTGTTCATGGTTGAAGCAGACTTTATTCTGCCTTCCATATTAATCATTGCTTTGCTTCTTACATTCTAGGCTTCACTGCTGTGCCTGGACTTGAGGAACCTGGCCACACTTCTCTACTACCTTCATGGGCATTTGTTCATCTGTGGTGCTTCTGCCAAATAATTAACTAGATTGATCCCTAATCAATGTAATCTCTATCTGCGTGTGCTGTGTGTGCTTATCAAGTCCACATTGTTCAATATGGAAGAAATTTACCCATATTTAAACATGTCACTGATCAAATTTTCCATGAGGTTTTGCCCACAGGAACTTGGTTCTGATTTTAAAAGATATGAATATGACTTATTCTGGTGTTCTAGATGAGAAAGAGGAAGACTTCAGAATCAGAAAGTGGGATATGCAGAATTCAGTACTTTTATTAAACAATCCTATTTAATTGATTTTCATCTGTTCAAAATAAAATACCGTTTGTCTTATCTCTATTTAACATTTGTTCTTATATCCATTATCTTTCTTAACTTACAATATTTTATTCCTTTCTTATATATATTCCTTTAAATATAGAATAGTATGACAAAAAACACCAAGGTAAAAATGATGAAAAGTTCTGGAACAAAATAATGCTGAAGTTGCACAACATGTAAATGTTCTTAATGCCACTGAACCGCACACTTTAAAATGGTTAAAATTATAAATTTTATAATATGGCTTTATCATTATAAAAACATGTTAAAATTCTAAGTCTAGCACTAGATGAAGCCGCTGCTTTCATGGGACTTATTCGCATTTTTTTTGTAAATATATGTAAATGTATAAAAGAATTTATTATTTTACAGTAAATTTCCCTAACATAACTCTTGCCTTCCCTTTAAAGAGCACATTAAAAGTTTATGTAATCTATTATTGTTAGACCAAAATGCTGTTCCTAGTAGTTATTTCTATTATATTATAAGCCAAACTGAGATTAATATCATTAAGGGTTTTTCCTCTATCAGTATGTTTTTCTGAAATTACAATTAAATTCCCTTTAATAATTGACATTCCACCCAGGCTTGCTTAATTATAGTCTAGGAGGAAATGGGTCAAGGGAGATCCAAATATGTAGAAAGAAAATATTTCTTACAGGAGGTTCCTACAATTGCTGTAGAATTTGGGGAATGTCAGAAAATATTGATTTTTCTTCTCCAGGCAAGTGACACCTGATGAAATTGGCTGTATGCATTGCAGAGTGGAAAGAGGCTAATTTCCAGTCTCCATTCAGCAGCCTCTTTCACTGCAAAATTCCTCCATTCAGCATCCCAGGTGCTAGGTGATCATAACTACACAATGATGCTTCAAATCAGGGTCATAAACAACTAGGTTTTCCCCAAATTTTCCAGTTTAAAAACAAACATTTCTCTTACTATTTTGTCTGTGATAGTGATTATAAATGTCTCACACCTAATGCCTTTCAAAATAAAGTTGAAACACACTTTATTAATGTTTCCTTTATAACATTTTCAAACAATTAGAAAATGTTTGAAGTTGAAAACATGGATTCATGAGCAAAAGGATCTCACAAATGATACTAACTTGTTGATTTGCTCATGATTAGTTCTGTATTGATGGTGCAAGCTCAAGAACTCACAATTTAATTTTTAAGATATTATTTCTACTATATAATTCTGCAAAACACAACTTCTTTAAATAAAAGTGAGCAGTCTTTGGGTTTTCCAGTTAAATTACTGTGTTTATCTCTGAACACACTACATATTTTCATCCACTTTTTGTTCTCTAAATTGAAATAGAGTTAAAGAAAACATAAGAAACACAATATATGAGAAAAACAGTGTAAATTTGAACTGCCAGGGCATTATTGCAGAAAGCATGTATACTCACCTTTGTTCTTTTTAATTGTTGATTTCATCTGAATTATCCATAACATTTGCTAGTGCATCCCAAGATGCAGTAACATATTTTCATGTTCTCCATAAAAAAAAAGTACAGTGCTGATTAGTTTTATAATGCTTGTCATGCAGAAGTCTCAGAGGCCCGAGTAACACACCCTAGCTTGATGACTTTGATTTCTAAAATTCCCTGTCTTAAGAAAGCCTACTGTAAGCATCTGACTATGACTTTCCAAAATGCAAATCACTCTAATATTTAAATTAGGAGTTGAAAACTCATGGAGAATATCCTATGAGATCATTAATAGGACAATGTGTTATGTGTGAGTTTGATTCTCAACTTTAGGTCGAGTTAACAGATGCATTTGTTTCTTAGTAAAATTATTCTAAGGAAAAATGATCTTGCAGCATTTCATCAGCAGTTATTTGGCCATTTTGTGAGGTCAACCTTGCCTCTTCTGAAAATAATTTTTCCTGCCAGTTCATGTTTTTTGTTGTTGTTGTTTTTAATTTAAATGACCCTGTACTCTAATTGTCCAGTATATCTGAACAGATCCCATCCTGTGTTTAATCCTCTATGATTTCTCGCAATGTGCTAATTTGATAAATTGCCTTATATTAGACCATGAAATTAAATGTTAAATCATTTGTCCCTCTTCCATTAGATCTTTGAATTTTGAAGCAACACACAACCTTAGTCCTGCTCTTAATTCCTGCTCCCTGCCTGCCCGGGGTAGTGTGTTTCTGCCTCAAACAGGAAACTTCTTTGACTTCCTTCAACATGTTTTAATGATGTATTTCTAAGTATTTACCCTTATGTAAACAAACATGCCTTTCTTCCTTCACAAAACGTGTATCTGTACCTTTATGTAGAAATGCAAAATCCTGCAATTTATTTTTTAACACTCATACCTTAAAGTCCCAACTGTTTTTAGCAGCTAATATTCAATTCCCCCTCTTTCATCATGCCTTTTTTATATATGTGTATCATTGATGTTTTACACAATATAATTATATGTGATGATATTAGGTATTTGTCTTCTTTTGGACTGGTGATTCATTTAAGAAGTTCAATCTGTTGCATAAAGAAGTGCCATTTTAGGTAATGAAGGAATACGTAACTAATTGACTAGACTTAAAATAAAGGGCCTTCATGGCAAAATATTTGTAACTCTATTTAGGAATGGGAACAGTCTGTTGTGTGGCTTATAAAATTAAATACACATTAAATACAGATTCCTATCTCTGGTTTCTGTTAGTCTTCCTCACTTGCATTTTCTTGTCCAAAATGCACTCATTTTGCTCTTGTTTTCACACCCACAACAAATCCATTTTTTCTGATATTATTATTGCAAATTCCATTTTCATTTTCTTTGCCTTTACCTTCCTTTTATGCCCAATTCTTTTATTTTCATCAATAATTGACAGTTTTGCTTTTCAGGTATCTTTGGGATACCGCACAAAATTATGCTTGTTTTTTCAATCTGAGAGTCTTCTTTTTTTTAATAAGTAAAATGTCATATTTTCAGTTATAATAACATTTATGATCTATCTTGACTATAATTTTATGTTATCTGTTACTTCAAAATTGCTGCTTTCATTGTCTTTCTCTGACTTTTTTTATCAAATCAATTTTGTTGATACATATTAATAAAGCATAACCCCCCAAAAGTGTACAATCAATGGTATTTGGTGTAATCACATATGTGTGCATTCATCCCTTCTCTCATTCTCAGAGTTCTTTCATTATTCCAACAAAAATAATAAACAAAAAGCCAGCATATAAACAAAACTTATCACCTCTCAATGTCTCTATGCTTCCCCTGCCACACATAGCTGTTATTCTTTTTCCTTCTTTCTAGTATATTTGCCTTTATATTTTGTAAAACTAGAGTTATGTATGTAATATCACCATATTCATGTTTTACAAGAGATTGTACTATCATATACAGTACCATGTTATAGTTTTCAGCTTCCCTTCCAGTAATATATATGAACTTATAATTTTCCTTTCAACTACTGTCATATGCATGCAATAACACTGCTAGTTACAAACACCATGATATGCTTTAACCATTTCCATTCATTTCCATAATTTACAAACAACCATTTTACCAATTCTATACAGATTAAACCTCAACTTTCCTTTCTTTACCATCCATCTATTTTCTTGTGACCTATATTCTAATTATTAACTCCACAAGTTTACACAATATACTTAGTTTATAATAGCATAATCATACAGTATTTGCCCTTTTATGTCTGGCTTGCTTCACTCAACATAATATCCCTCAGGTTCATCCATGTTGTCATATGCTTCGTGATTGCATTTCTTCTTAATGCTGCATAATATTCCATGATGTATAAACACCAAATTTGGTTTATCCTTTCGTCAGTTGATGGACACCTGGCTTGTTTCCAACTGCTGTCAATCTTAAATAATGCTGTTACGAACATCATGTGCAGATGTCTGTTCATGTCTCTGCTCTCAGTTTCCCAGGTCACACAGCAAGTCTATTTTCAACTTACTTAGAAACTGCCAAAAACTCCTCCACAGTGGCTGTATCATTCTACGTTCCCACCAACAGTGAATAAGTGTTCCTATCTTTGCATATCCTCTCCAACCTTTACAGTTTTCTGACTTTTAAATAGCTGCCAGTCTAATAGGTGTGAAACGGTATCTCATTGGAGTTTTGATTTGTATTTCACTAATCGCTAGTGATGTTGAAAAATTTTAATATGTTTCATCACGATTTGTATTTCTTCATTGGACAGTTGTCTTTTCAAGTCTTTTACCCATTTATTAATCAGAGAGCCTGTCTTTTTATTGTTGAGTTTTATAATCTCTATGTACATCATGGATATTAAACCTTTATCAGATATGTGATTGCCAAATATTTTCTCCCATTGAGTTGGCTGCCATTTCACCCTTTTGACAAAGTCCTGAGGTGCAAAAGTGTTAAATTTTGAGAAGGACCATTTATCTATTTTTTTTTTCTTTTGTTGCTCATACTTTGGGTGTAAGGTTTCAGAATCTACTGCCTACCACAAGGTATTGAAGATGTTTTCCTATATTTTCTTCTAGGAGTTTTATGTTTGTTGCTTTTATATTCATATTCTTGATCAATTTTGAGTTAATTTTTGTATAACGTGTGAGATAGGGGTCTTCTTTCTTTCTTTCTTTTGAATATGGATATCCAGGTCTCCCAGCACCATTTGTTGAATAGACTGGTCTGGCCCAGCTGTATGTGCTTAACAGCCTTGTCAAAACTCTCTTGACTGTAGATGTGTGGGTCTATTTTATCATTTTGGTTCCACTGGACAATGTGTCTGTCTCTATGCCAGTACCATGCTGTTTTTACTACTGTAGCTAAGTAGTATGCTTTAAAGACAGTAAGAATCCTCCACATTCATTCTTCTTTTTAAAGATCTTTTTGGGTATTCAGGTACCCAAAATCTTCCAAAAATTTTGATAATTGGTTTTTCCACTTCTGCCAAAAAGGCTGTTGGAATTCTTATTAGAATTCCATTGAATGTGTAAATCAGTTTGGGTAGAATTGACATCTTAATGATACTTATTCTTCAAATGCATGAACACGGAATGTTCTACCATTTATTTAAATCTTCCTCAGTTCATTTTTGCAATGTTTCAAAGCTTTCTGAATACAGGCCCTCAATTTCTTTGCTTAAGTTTATACCTAAATATTTAATTAATTTATTTGCTATTATAAAGGGAATTTTCTCTGATTCCCTCCTCAGATAGAACATCAGTAGTGTATAGAAACAATATTAATTTTTGCCTATTAATCTTGTATCCACTTTACTGTACTCATTTGTTAATTCTAGTCATTGTGTTGTGGATTTTTCAGGAGATTCTAGATAGGATCATATCATAAGCAAATAGTGAAAGTTTTATTTCATCCTTTCCTATTTTGGTGTCTTTTGTTTTTTTATGTAGCCTAATTGCTCTGGCAAGACCCTCTAGAACAATATTAAATAACAATGGTGGGAGTGGGCATTCTTGTCTTGCTCCTGATCTCAGCTGGAAAACATTCAGTCCTTCACCATTAAATACAAGGCTAGCTGTGGGCTTTTCTTATATGCACTTTACCATATTGAGAAAGCTTCCTGCTCTCCTTTTCTTTTGGACTTTTTATGAAGAATGGGTGCTGTATTTTGTCAAATGCCTTTTCTGCATAAATTGAGAGGACCATGTGATTTTTCTTATTCAGTTTATCAATGTGATATATTACACTAATTCTGGGATAAAAACCACTTGATTGTGGTGTATAATTATTTTAATGTGCTTTTGTACTGTGTTGGCAATCATTTTGTTGAGGATTTTTACATCTGTATTCATTAGAGATATTGGTCTGTAATTTTCTTTTTTTGTAGTATCTTCATCTGGTTTTGCTTATGGGTGATGTTGGCTTCTTAGAATGAGTTTGGTAGCATTCTCTGCTGCTCAATTTTTTTAAGAGCTTCAGCAAAATTTGTATTAGATTGTCTTTGAATGAATGGTAAAATTCACCTGTGAAGCCATCTGGTCCCGTGCTTTTCATCTTTGAGAGGTTTTGATGACTGCTTCAATCTCTTTTCTTGTGATTGGTTTGTTGATGCCTTCTATTTCACCTAGGATCTGTGTAGGTGGATTATGTGTTTCTAAGAATTTGTCCAGCTCCTCTACATTGTCTAGTTTTTTGCATCCATTTGTTCAAAGTATCCTATTATAATCTCTCTTATTTCTTTTGGGTCACTGGTATTGTCCCCCCTTTCTATTCTGATTTTATATATTTGTGTCTTCTCTTTTGTTTTCTTTCTCAGCCTAGCTAAGAGTTTGTTGATTTTATGATTTTCTTAAAGAACCAAATTTAGTTTTGTTGATTCTATATTTTTTTTCTTGATTTTATTTATTTCTGCTGTGATCTTTAATATTTCTTCCTTTTGGCTTGCTTTGGGTTTAGTTTGCTGTTGTTTTCTTAGTTCCTAAAGGTGTTCAGTTAGATCTTCAATTTTAGCTACTTTTTTTTTAATATAAGCATTGAGTGTTATAAATTTCACTCTCAACACTTCCTTTGCAGTATTACATAGATTTTGATATGTTGTATTCTCATTTTCACTCATTTCAAGATATTTGCTGAATTATCTTGCAATTTATTCTTTGACCTGTTTATTATTTAAGAGAGTGTTGTTTAATCTCCATATATTTACAAATTTTCCCTTTTTCCATCCATTATTGATTTCCATCTTCATTCTGTCATGATCAGAGAAAGCGTTCTGTATGATATCAATCTTTTTTAAATTTATTGAGACTTGTATGGTGGCAAAACATATAGTCTACCTTGGAGAAGGATCCATGATCACTTAAAAAGTGGTGTTTTGGGGTGCAAAGCTCTATAGATGTCTGTTAGGTCTAGTTCCTGTATCATATTATTCAAGCTCTTTGTTTCTTTATTTGTAATCTGCTGAGATGTTCTATCCAATACTGATAGTGATGTATTGAAGTCTCCAGCTATTACTTTAGAGACATATATTTCTCTCTTCAGTTTTGTCAGTGTGTGCCTCATGTAACTTGTAGCACTTAGGTTAAGTACATAAGTATTTAGTATAGGTAATTCTTATTGGTGAATTTCCCCTTTAATTAATATATAATGACCTTCTTCATCCCTTAAAATATTTGCACTTGAAATCTATTTTGTGTGGTGTTATTATTGCTGCACCAGTTCTTTTTGTGGTTACTAGATGCATGGAATGTCTTTTTTGCAATTTCACTTTTACCCTGGTTGTGTCCTTACATCTGATGTAAGTCTCTTGTAGACAACATATAGATGGCTCATTTTTTCTTTTTTATCCATTCTAACAGTCTTTGTCTTTTGATTGGGGAGTTCAATTCATTAAAATTCAATGTTATTACTATAAAGACATTACTTCATCCATTTTGTCCTCAGCTCTCTGTTGTCATATTGTTTTATTTTCTGTCTTCTTACAGTTTACTCTTCCTTATAATTTTCATTTCTAAACTCTTCTCCAAATCTCTTGCTCCAGGTTTTCCTTTCAGGCTGCAGCACTCTCTTTAGTATCTCTTGTCATTCTGGTCTTTTGATAACATATTTTATCAGTTTTTGTTTGTCTGTGAAGACTTTAGATTCACTTTTATTTCTGAAGGACATTTTTTTTCAGATGCATAATTTTTGCCTGGCAGGTTTTCTCTTTCAGTACCTTAAATACATCATACCACTTTCTTCTTGCCCCCATGGTTTTTGTTGCGAGATCAGCCCTTAATCTTATCAAGTCTCTCACCATTTTACCTTCCCACCAACAATGAATAAGTGTCCCTAATTCTCCATATCATCTCCAATAATTGTATTTTGCCTGGACTTTTATAATAGCAACCATTTTAGTGGGTGTGAAATTGTACCTCATTGTGGTTTCGATTTTCATATTTCTCATAGTTAATAATGTTGAGCATCTTTTCATGTGATGTTTGCCCATTTGAATTTCCTTTCTTGAGAAATGTCTATTTAAGAATTTTCCCATTTCTTATAAATATAAAAAATACTTTAATGTTACTAGAATAAAATATTGCAAATACAAATGACAATATTGTATTTTCTTACAATCATTTTTTTCTTTTTAAGCTTCAAATTTTGAAATACATTCAAACTTATAGGATAATTACAAAAATAATAAAAACAACATACAAAGAGTTTCTTCATACCCCTAACTTCCTAGATTCCCAAATCCACCAATTTAAACATTTTGTCACATTTGCCCTACCATTCTATCTATCTATCTATCTATCTATCTATCTATCTATCTATCTATCTACCTATGTGTCTATCATCTATCAATCCATCAGTCTATTTATCAATCCATTTTCTGAACAATGGAAATAATATAATTATATAATCTTGCTCCTTGAATGCTAAATATTGCCATGTACATTTCCTAAGAACAAGGACATTCACTTACGTAACTAACTTAATTGGAGTTATCAAGTTCAAGAAATTTAACATTGATATAAAGCTTACAGTGTATATTCCATATTTTTTTAGTTTCTCTCAATAATGTCCTTTTGAGTCTTTTTTCTCACTTGTTAGAGCTCATCCAAGGTGATATACTGCATTTCACTGTCATTGCCTCTTTAGATGCTCATTCCTTTTTTCTTTTTTAAGTCGCAAGAACATATACAAAATAAGCTTTCCATATTATCCACTCCCAAACATATCATTCAGTGGGATTAATCATTTTCACAATATTGCAGTACTCTCACCAACTTCCATTACTAAATTTTTCCCATCTCCTCATTCAGAAACCCTAAATCCAGTTTGCATTAAATTCCCGTTCCTCCTGCACCTGTTTCTAGCAACCTGTACTTTCATTTCTGTGTATATGAGCTTGCATAGTCTCCAATAATTACTTTGTTGTTACCATGGAGCTTACATTCTAAATATATAAAAATCTCTTTTGCTTAGATACCAATTTAATTTCAACAGTACACACAAACTATATTCCTACAACCCTTTGTCCCACTAATTTCATGTAGTTCTTGTCACAAATGTTTAGACATCATGAGTCCCAAACCAAGGATTTAGCCTTATATTATATGCTTTTGCCTTTTTTATCCTTTTGGAAGAAAAATTGGCGTATCTAATGAAAATACAGTAGTGCAGGCATTTATATATACCCATGTCATTACCCTTGCTGGAGATCTTTATTTCTTCATGCAGTTTTAAGCTATTTTCTGTTGTCATTTCCTTTCAGCCTGCAGCAAATTAAATCACTTTAATTTGCTGTATATTAGGGCCAGTGTAGTAGTGATGAATTCTCACAGCTTTTGTTTATCTGAGATTGTCTTAGTTTCTCCCTTTTTTTTTTTGAGACAGTTTTCCTGGATGTAAAATTCTTGGTTGGCAATACTTTGCTTTCAGCACTTTAAATATGTCATCCTACTGCCTTCTTGCCTCCATGGTTTCCAATGAGAAATAAGCAGACAATCTTATTGAGGTTTCCTTGTATGTGACATGCTGCTTCTCTGTTATGGTTTTCAGAATTCTCTTTGTGTTTGCCATTTGGCACTTTGGTTATAATATGTTGTTTTATGGGTCTACTTGGGTTTATCTTATCAGGAGTTTGTTGAGTGTCTTGGATGCATATATTCATGTGTGTTGTTGTATTTGGGATGTTTCCATTTATTATTTCTTTGAATACTGTGATAGTTAGGCTAATGTGTCAACTAGGGCAGGTAACTGTGCCCTGTTGTTTGCTCAAGCAAGCACTTGGCTAATTGTAATACAAGGATATTTATGGACTTTAGTCATCAGTGAGTTTACTGCATAAATGGTTGATTATATCCATGATCAAAAAGGGTGATTGCCATTAGCAATCAGTGATGTTTTATCCAATCAGTTGACAGCCTTAAAATGGGAAGTGATTTCAACATTTGGAGAGAATTTCCTAGCTCATCTTTGGACAACCAACATCTCCAGGTAACTCATCAAGGACCTTCATTGGACTTTCAATGGAGCCCCTGGTTTGCATCCTGCTTGTGGAATCTGGATTTGTGCATCCCCACAGTCATGTGAGAGAATTTAATCAAATCTCATACAATTTACAGATATCTCCTGCTGATTCTGTTTCCCTAGAGTAACCAGACTACTACAGCTTGATACCAAGAATGGTTCTTGAGGAACAGAATCTTAAACATACAATATCTGAAGTGATTCAGGGAGTTTTACAATGGACTCTCCATTCAAATTGGACTCAAGGGTACTAATGACTCCATTTCCAATAATGAAGAGACCACTAACAGATCATGGCATGAGTGGCAATGGAGATACACAAAATATCGTCACTAGATCCCCCTACTTCCATGCTTATAAGATGCAAGGATCAGGATGAGAATGTTTTCAACACGTTAACAGAGTTTTGTTGGATCAAAAGGTGCAATGATGTTGGCTGGCTCCTAAATACTCTGGATACAGTTACAAAAGAAAGAGATGAGATAAAGTCTTCAAATTTGCCAATTAAATGCTGCATGAATGATGTGAAAATTTCTATGTGTGCTCTGAAAGAAAATTTTGTTTCCTCCAGGCACAGGCTTGAGATATCTGAAAACCAGACTCAGACTCTCATTGTACGTGTAGCAGAGTTACAAAGGAAACTAAAATCTCAACCTCACAGGGTATCTACGGTTAAAGTGAAGGCATTGGTTGCAAACGAGTGGAACCTAGAGAATTAGTATGGAGACATATGGGATAATAACAATATTGGTAGGGTCATTGGACCCCTAAATTCTGCTGAGACTTAACCAGATAGACCTATGATGGTCTGCCCTGTGGAGACCACATCTTGTCAACTTTGTATCACCCAGGCTCTAGCCTGCCTCAGGGATTCTGTACCTCCTTCTAGACCTGATGTGTGTACCAGCTAAACTGAAGACTGCAATGCCTGGCCTTTGGCATGTCTCAAGGAGTCTGGACCTCCTAACAGACCTGAGGTAAGTATCAGCCAAACTTCAGCATGTACTAACTAACTTCTACCCTGGCCTTAAGGGTCTGCCTTCCAACCTCTGCCTGAAGAGAATAATATTGTCTCACCAAAAGGTAATGCAAAGGAAAGCCCTGTGGTCAGTAGTTTGCAAGACATTTCTAGTCCTTCTCCATACCCACCCAAATGACCCATCTTGTCTTTGAGACCAGTTACTATACTAAAATCACAACAAGCCCCATAGGTGAAATACAAACTATGACCCATTAAGTAATATGCTATACTCTGAAAGAGCTGCATGTGTTTTCCAACTTATATACACAGAAATCTGGAGAATATGTGTGGGAATTGATACTAAGTGTATGAGGTAATGGTGGAAAGAATATAAAGTTGGATCACACTGAATTTATTGACATAGTCCCACTAAACAGAAGTTCTTATTTAAATTCTCTAGTGTGTGGGGTTAGTAAGGGGTCTAACATTTTGTTTGGGTGGCTGACTGAAACATGGACCAAATGATGGCCTACTGTGTCTGAGGTTGAGATGCTGGATTTGTCATGGAATACAGTAGAAGAGGGCAAACAAAGGCTTAGAGAGATTGAAATGCTAGAATGGATTTACCATTTAAGACCTGCCCACCCACCCCAGGAATGTTCAGAGGACACCTCATTAATGAGGACTGTGAGGAATAAATTTGAAAGATTAACTACATCTTCCCTGAAGAGCTCTGTGGTTGCTCTTCTCTGTAGTCCAGATATTATTATAGGAAGCACTCTAATGGAATTAGAATCCTTAAACATTATGGGAATGATCAAATTAAGTATCAGCATTTAATCACCAAAGACAAGGTGGGCATGGCTATTGCAATGAAAGGCAGAGTCAAAGCAGCACTCAAAATAGTTGGATAGAGTTAGGGCATTGGCTAATAGATAATGGGGAACCTAGAAGTGAAATAGATGGACAGTCTACTAAATTTCTTCTGTATCTGTATAAGCAGAAGAGCTCTACGTCGAGTGAATCAAACCCTAACTTAATTTACAGGCACAGAGAATCATGGCTCCTTAACCAATTCCTATACTTGAGGGAGTTTAAAGACCCAAAACCCCTTGAATGACATGGCCAGGTCCGCTTTGGAAAGATCCTGTTAAACTGCCAAAATTTACAGTTTATCTTCCTCTCACCTTTCCCCAAGGAGACCAAAGACTTTTATCAGAATAACTTCATTGGGTAAAAGGACATTATCAGACATTTTGGGGATTATTAGACACTGACACAGATGTGACATTAATTCCAGGAGACCAAAAACATCACTGTAGTCCACCAGACAGTGTAAGGTCTTATGGAGGCTGGTGACTGATGGAGTTTTAGCTCAGGTCTGTCTCACAGTGGGATCAGTGTGTCCTTGGACCCATTCTGTGGTTATTTCCCCATTTCCAGAGTGCATAATTGGAATAGACATATTCAGTAACTGGTAGAATCTCACACTGGATTGCTGACTTGTGGAGTGAGGGTTATTATAGTAAGAATGGTAAAGTGGAAGTCTCTTTCCTAGAACTGCCTCTGCCTAGCAAAATAATAAATCAAAAGCAATACTGGAGGATGGATGTGCTAAATGGCTGGCAAGATAAGCAGATAAAGGTCAGCTCTCACAAAAACAATGGAGAAAGTGCCAGAGGCTATCTTGGTGGCCTGCTTTGGGGTACCGCAGACCAGGAAACTGCTTTACAACTCCCAAGAGAGTGAGGGACAGAGAGATGAAGAAGCCAAAACAACAAGCTGTGAGTTATAAGACCTCCTGGCTGCTGGAAGGGCTCCCCTCTCCTACCCCTGAGACACTAAGTGAGAGTAAAACTCCTGGTGAATTGTATCTAATTGAGAGGAGAGTAGAAGTCTTCAACCCTGCCAGCACCTTTGGACATATATAGAATGCGAAGATGCTCTGAGTCATCTAGGTGGGTACTGGACAGATAGGGAAGCCAGGGGAAATCATAGGTTGCTTGCTCCAGTGGCTGGAAGCAGCACATATTCACCACCCTCAGAGCTGATACCATAGGTGGAGCCATTGGCTCCCTGCTCCAGATTGTGACAACAGATTCCCTGGGAGGAAGAGGGATCTGGGAGTGTAGAGGGTGATTTCAGTGTGGTGAGTCTAGCAAGCTGGGACCCACTTGAACATCAGAAGGGACCCCAAATCAACAAGGTGAGGGGAGGAGGATCCTCTCAGGCAAGCTGTCATGCCCAGCCACTGAGGTAAAGTCAGGAATTACATCAGAGAGGAGACAGAGACAGTCAACTGATCAACAAGATTCTAGCAGACTGCAGGGAATCTGACCTAACCAAGAGAAAAGGGCATACTCCAAGACATACTTTCTTATTGTCTAATATTCAAGACAGAGAGAACACTGAAAGCAGAAAGAGAAAAGAGAACCATCACAGACAAGGGAAGCTTGATAAGATTAATGCTTATTTCTCATCTGAAACCATGGAGGCAAGAAGCCAGCAGTATTATATAGTTAAAGGGCTAAAAGAAAAATACTTCCAGTGAAGAATTCTCTATCCAGCAAAGCTAGCATTCAAAAATGAGGGAGAGTTCAAAATATTGACAGATAAACAGAAATTAAGAGAATATATCAATAAGAAACCTGCATTTCAAGAAATAATAAAGGGAGTTCTGCAGCTTGAAAAGAAAAAAAACAGGAGAGAGAGAGTTGGAGGAGAGTTTAAGAACAACTATAAAATAAAAAGAGAAATACAAACAACATATGACATACATGAACTTAAAGGAAATATGGCTAATGTAAATAATTCCTTGTCAGTAATAACACTGAATGTTAATGCATTAAACTCACCAGTCAAGAGACACAGATCAGCAGAATGGATAAGGAAACATGAGCAATCTATATGCTATCTACAAGAAACCCGTCTTAAACCCAGGGATGCAAGGAGGCTGAAAGTGAATCATTTGTAAATAATTTTGAAAGCAAACAATAAACAAAAAAGGGTGAAAGTAGCTAAACTAATATTGGGCAAAATAGACTTTAAATGAAAAACTATTGTAAAAGACAAAAAAGGACACTATATAGTCATAAAAGAGCTAATCTATCAAGAAGAAAGAACAATCATAAACATTTATGCAACTAACAAGTGTGCCTCAAAGTACATGAAACAAACACTGGAAAAACTAAGTGGAGAATTAGATGCCTCTACAATTATAGTGGGGGACTTAACACACAATTAGACAAAAATTATCAACAGAGAATCAATAAAGAAATAAAAACCTTGAATAATACATTACAGGACCTAGACCTAATAGACATATTCAGGACATTACAGCCAAATACAGTGCAATATACATTCTTCTTGAGAGTGCATGGCTGATTCTTCAGGATAGACCACATGCTGGGTCACAGAACAACCCTTACAGATTCAGAAAGATTAAAATTATACAAAGTAATTTCTTTGACCAAAAGAGAATGAAGCTGGCAATCAGTAAGTGGCAGAGAACCAGATTAAGCACAAGATTTGGAATATTAAAAACACACTCTTAGACATACAGTAGGTCAAGGAGGAAATCATAGAGGAAATCAGTAACTACATTGAAATGAATGAAAATGGCAACACAACGTATCAAAACCTATGGGATGCAGCTATAGCTGTACTGAAAGAGAAATTCATAACCATAAATCCCTATATTAAAAAAGAGGAAAGATTGAAAATCAAATACCTAACTGCATACTTAGAGGAATTGGAAAAAGAACAACAAACAAGCCACAGTGGAAGCAGAAAGAAAGAAATAACAAAAATTTACCAGAACTAAGTGAAATTGAAAATAAGAATTCATTGGAAAAAATAAAACCAAAAGCTGAGTCTTTGAGAAGATTAACAAATTTGATAAATCCTTGGCTAGATTAACAAAGAAAAAAGGAAAGATGATGCAAATACATAAAATAAGAAATGAGGAGGGAGATATCACTACTGACCCCACAGAAATAAAGAGTGTCATATGAGGGTACTTTGAAAAATTATATGCCAACAAGATGGATAATTTGGATTAAATGGACAAATAACTAGAAACACACAAGCAGCCTACATTGTCAAAAGAAGAAATGGATGAACTCTACAGACCAATAACAAGTAAGGAGATAGAATTAGTCATCAAAATCTTCCCAACTAAGAAGAGCCCAGGACCAGATGGCTTCAAAAGTGATTTCTACCAAGAAAGAACAAACACCAATCCTGCTTAAACGTTTCCAAAATATAAAAGAGTAGGGAACGTTGTCTAACTCATTCTATGATGACAATACCACCCTAATACCAAAGCCAAACAAAGATGCCACAAGAAAGGAAAATGATAATACAATGTCTCTAATGAACCTAGGTGCTAAAATCCTCAATAAAATACTTGCTAATCATATTCCACAACATGTCAAATTAATTATACACCATGACCAAGTGGATTTCATCCCTGTTGTGCAAGGATGTTTCAACATAAGAAAATCAATCAATGTAATACACACATAAACAGATCAAAATAAAAAACAAACATGATCATTTCTATAGATACAGAAAAATATTCAACAAGATACAGCACATTTTCCTGATTAAAACACTTCCAAAATACTAATAGAAGGAAACTTCCTCAATGTGATAAACAGTACATATGAAAAAACCCACAGCTATCATATTCAATGGTGAAATCCTGAAAACTTTCCCGCTAAGATCAGGAGTAAGACAAGGATGCCCATGTTCACCACTTCTAGTTAACATTGTGTTAGAAGTACTTGCTCAAGCACTTAGGCAAAAAGACAGATATAAAATGCATGCAAATTTGAAAGGAAGAAGTAAAAATTTAACTATTTGCAAATGACATGATCTTATACATAGAAAGCCCTAGAAATCTACAAAAAGCTTCTAGAGCTTATAAATTTAATTATTAATTAATATATTAATAATCAAATAGTTTATTTATTTAAAAATTAAATATTTGTTTCATCCTTAATTTAAGCAGGCATTCTTCTGAGGTTCACATAACTATTATTAAAATGAATATTGACTCTGCTATGAAGGACTGAACATTCTAGTTTTTTAAGTTGAATACTGACAAAGTGTAAACCCCTCTACCTATTCTGTTGCAGTTGAGGGAAGATGGGTCCAACATCCTGGTTGCAGCTGAATGAAATTCCCACATGACTAATAAGGCATTGATTCTGTAAGAAATAAACTTAATTAGAATTTTGAAGTTATGTCGTCTTATTAAATGGATAAAGAATATGGTGGTAAGTGGTTCCAAAAAGGGGGCCATCCATCACATACTGGACCACAAGAGTTAGAAAGGCCAGGGGCCTTCAGAGGATGCATCCTTCCAAAGTTAGTGGAAAACAGAATTCCTCCTTGAATTCTTTAATGCTGTTGGGTAATTTTAGGGTGACATTGTGGTAAATCTGCTAGTTTTGGTATAAACTACCAACCCCAGTTCCCTCAGTGGTGGTTATCCTTAGGACAGTTAGGAGAGGTATGAAGAGAGGCACTGCCCTAGACATAATCTCACAAAGACAGTATAGGCAGCAATAAGACAAACATATGGCAAACAAAGTAAAGCCAGTACTCAAGAAAGCCATTCATTTATCTTACATCAAGTTCATTAACTACTTAGAAAATGAATTAAGTTTACCTGGACTTTTAACATATTCAATAGCCCTCTGCATATGATCTAGAATAGAAAAGATAGCATAATCATCAGGCATATAAGTAGTAATCAATGCACTAATCAATGCATAAGTTTCTCTTTGAGATGCAATTAATAGATCTAAGCTTTAGGTTTGCAATAGGATACATGTTATTTCTCCATTCGAGCAGGCCATAATGCTAATTGTATTAAAGTTCAACTCACATCACTCTGGTAATTAGTGCTCCATTTGGCTTGTCCTTCACACAGCCAACATGCTGCAGCACTGTTGCTCCTAGAGAGAGAAAAGGAAGATAAGTCTCCAATATTTCACTGGCCTGATGCAAAGCATCCTTTGGCATTAAGAAACAGAGCCAGTCTGGAGGCAATGTTCCTTGTAAATTTGGCCATATCAAGCCATTGCCAGATGCTGCAGGAGTCTGAAACTGCAACGTACTGTCCATCCACTTGAAGCACGTCCCGAGGTGTGGTAGGTGCTTTTATTGTTTTAAGGGTTGCAGTGACTGACTGAGCCAATAACTCAAATGAAGATGCACCATGCAGGGGCCTGGGGGCCTGATTTGAATGCACTAGAGAGTTTGACAAGACTGAAGTCGATCTTACTCCTCATAACCAGCAGGAAATAGCTACAGAAGACTGACCATTGCCCTTCTGAACCTCTTTAATAATAAGGGTGTAAACCCTTTGAGGAAGGATTTGAGGCAGGTAGTATAGTGAAAGGGGGAAGGAAGCTAGCCCAGCAGACAACATGGCCAAGAGACAACATAGCCAACAGACCACAGGACCATGAGGCCCCACCCAGAAAATTCATAAGAAGGCTGCTGGAAAGACACTGTGACATCCAAGCCATAAGAATATATTTTGGAATGGTGTTGGAACAAGATCTTGTTTGGGGTCAAGAGAAAGCCCCAGATATCCTCAAAATGCTTCACCATTGGCCTACTGAGAAAAACAGGGGGATAACCAATCAGAACAGCAAACAGGCTTTAAAAATCCCTGACCTGAGGTCCCATGCACACAACTCACTCTACAGCAGGCCCACAGTCCATGCTTTGGACCATGTATGCTTCTTGTTTTCTTGTTTCTTAATAAACTCCTTACTCCCTTGCCTAAAAGAAAGACTGACACTAATGTAATCATTAAAGGTATAATTTCTCAATTTTGATTGTGAGAAATACTCAGGAAAAATAGACATGCTGGAAAATGTTGACCAGTGGGCTTAATTTGTGGTGGAATTATATAAAGCTCATTTAGGATGAAATACTTAAACTTTACATGATTTATATAATTTAAAAACCCCAGGCAATTTCTCTGCAATAAGAGAGGAATCTACACCTAAATCCCACTTTTCCTCTCATCTCCATATTCTCACCCAATATTGAGTGAATTCAGTGATGTTTAGGACTCATCCATTCAACAAGGCTCAGCTTCTTGGTCTCTTCAACTTCAGGGACTTTCTCTTCCTTCCTAAATGAGCCAAAAGCAATCTTTCCAAAGCTGATATCTCATAAGACCCATGTGTTGTACTGCTGTCTGACCCTAGGCTCCTACTCTTTTGATTCTTTTTTGCTTTATTCTCATTATCCCTGCTCTTTGTACCCTCCTGTACTTATACTCATCATTTTTTAACCTCACTCTCCCCTTTAGCTTAACTAATAGGTATTCTTTCTTCTCTCCTTTCCTAGAAAACAATAAAAAATACTCCATTCTGTGTATCTTTTTTTTATTATCATTTTTTTCCCTTTCACTCATCTGATTACTTTTTTCAAAATGGAGAATATGGCCAATGTCTTCATTTCAATTATTTCCACTCACATTATTTATTATGGAATATTCTAATAATTATTTTACCTCCACTCAAAATATTCCAATAAAAATTACAAAAGACCTCTCATAGATAAATGTTGGAATGAGTTTTCAATAATGTTATTCCTTCATCTAAGAGTAGCAGTAGCATCTCAGTGTGAATTTTAAGTTAATTATAATAATTCTTTTTGGCTGAAGAGGAAAAAAAAAAAGACCAAGAAAACTACTAAACCTGGAAAGAACAGTGAATCTTACATATATGCTGTCAGAATAATGAAACAATTATTTCATTTGTGTAGTAGCATGGCTAATCTCTATAGAAGTCTTATACCTTTTTTATTCCTTACTAATGTTAAAGCATACTTTTATGTTTGTCTGCTTTCTTGCATTGTATTGTATAGAAGTCCACCTCATTTTGGCCTGTATATAATATTCATGTGTTTTCCTTTTTGTTCTCCTGCTTTTTCCAGGGAAAATGTAAATGAAATGATCACATTTTAGAAAAACAAAATGTACCTAAACTGAAGTCATAAAGGATATCAATAATCATAAAAGTAAAGAGGATGACTCCATTATCAAAAACCTCCAAACAAAGGAAAATACAGGATCAGATGTCTTCAAAGGGAATTTTACCAAACATTCAAAGAAGAATTAAGACTATTCCTTCTCGAACTCTTCAAAAATTTTTGAATTATAAGGGACCCTGAAGAGCTGAATCAGTCTTGAAAAGGAACAATGAAGTTGGAGGTCTTGATTCAACTTCCCAATTTCAAAACTTCCTAGAAGGCCATAGCTAAAAAATGAATGTGGCACTGAGCTAGAAATAGACATGTAAAACTATGAAATAGGATTGAGAATCCCAGAAATGAACTCATGTACCTATAGCCAAGTGAATTTTGATAAGAGGCAAAGTATATTGAATGGGGGAAAATAGTTTCAAACAAAACTCTGTACCCATTAAGCAATAACTCTCCTTCCCTCACTCCTTGGCCTATAGTAACTTGTAATCTACTATCTATCTTTATGAATTGACTTATTCTAGGTATTCATACAAGTACAATCATACAATATTTGTCCTTTGGTACCTGACTTATTTCATACAATATGATGTCTTCAGGTATTATCCGTGTAATAGTATGTATCAGAACAATTCATTTTTATAAATGAAAAATATTCAATTGAATAAATATAGCATCTTTTGTATTTCCAATTTTCTGAAAGTGGACACTTGTTTTGCTACCACTTCTTAGCAATTGTGAATAATACTGCTATAAATATTGATGTACAAATATCTGTTTGAGACCATGATTTCAATCTTTGGGTATATACAAAAAAGTAGGTTTGGCAGATCACATGTAATTTCATGTTTACCTTCTGAATAACTGCCAATCCTATTTCCATTGACTGCACCATTTTACAATCCCACCAAAATGAATAAGGGTTCCAGTTACTCCAGGTTTGAAGTGGTGTTTTATTGTGGTTTCATTTTCAATTCCCTAATGACCAATTATTTAGAATATCTTTTCATGTGTTTATTGGTCATTTGTATATCTTCTTTGGATAAATATCAGGTCTTGTGCTTATTTTTAAAATTTGTTTGTTGGTCATTTTGTTTTTGAGTTGTGGTAGTTATTTATATAACCTGTATATTAAGTTCTTACCTGATATATGGTTAGTCTTTATTTTGTCCCATATGTAAGCTATCTTTTCACTTCCTGATACTGTTCAGTGACATACAAAAGTTTTAAAATTTTGATGTAGTCCATTTAAAAAAATTTTTTGTTTGTTTTGCTCATGCTTTTGTTGTCCTTTCAAAGAATTAACTACCAAACACAAAGTTATGAAGATTTTGCCCTATGTTCTGTTCTGAGAGTATTAAGTGTTTACACTTAAGTTTTGGTCCCTGATCCAGTGAGTGTTAATTTTTGTATATGGTGTAAAGGAGAGGTCCAAATTCATTCTTTTACATGCAGATATCAATTTTCCCAAAATCATTTGTTGGCAAGACCATTTTTTCTCCAATTAATTTACACTGACACCTTGTGGAAAATCATTTGACCATACATGTATGGGTTTATTTTTTGAATTTTCAATTATTTTCCATTAGAATGTGTGAATACCATTATCTTACATGTACCACACAGTTATAGTTACTGTGATCAAATTATTACTTTGATTTTCATAGTAATATTTCTAATAGATAAGTATGAGACCTCCAACTTTGTGCTTCTTTTTAAAGATTCATTTGACTATTATGGGCCCCTTGCATTCCTCTATGATTTTGAGGATCAGCTTTTCGATTTTGTAAAAAATAAGCTGGAAAGTGGCAAAGCCCCAAGATGTGTATGTCTATTGCAGGTGATGTGCCACACTAATGAAGGATGTTTATGTGGGAGGTTGTGAGAGGTGGAGCATATGGGAGTCCTTATAATTCTTGTGTAACATTTATGTAATCCAAGTATCTTTAAAAAAAATTAAACTCTTATAAACCTCAAAAAAAAAAATAGGCTGGAGTTTTGTGTTGAATGTGTAGGATGTATTGGGTAGTATTGGCCTCTTAACAATATTGTCTTCCTTCTGGATGAATGTGGATATCTTACCAGTTATTTAGGTCTACTTTAATTTCTTTAATCAGTGTTTTGTAGTTTTCAGTGTATTAGTTCTTCACTTCCTTGGTTAAATTTCTTTCTAGATACTTTATTTTTTCATGAGCTACTGTAAATGGATTTTTTTCTTATTTTAATTTTAAAATATTATCAGCTGTTGTATATAAGCACAACTACTTTTTTGTGACCATTAATTATTTATTTGTATTTATTTATAGACTTACCCCTGCACAAGGAATTTGTGACAGCACACTTATATTTTGAATGACAGAATAACAAAGATAATATAACTAAAATTTAAAAAATAGACCAATTGGACCAAGAAATAGGGAAATACAATATGTCAATATAATAACTGTGCTTGAACTTCAAATTTGGTTTCATGAATTGTTCTTTCCTATTTGAGACATTAATCTTTGTTGGTAATACACATAGCAGATTTATTCCATGTGAAACATTGATGATTTAATAATTTTTAATTATGAACATTTATTTCAAGAGAAAAAATTCACACAAATACTCAAATAAACAAGTAGCTGATATATGTACTTTTACATGTCCTTATATAAAATATCAGAAAACCAATGTAGGATAATATTACTTTCAAACAGCTTCATGAACAATTGCTCAGACTATATTTTTAAAAAATCCCACTTTCCCTTCAAAGATCTGAAAGGCAGAGGATGAAACCATCCTACACTTTTTTTTTCTACTTGCCCAGCATCAGTCATGGGTGACTGAATCTCTACGAGGTTGCTTTATATTCAACAGTGATAAAATAATTCTGCATTCTTAAAGGGAGATGAAGTTGACCTCTTTACTGTTTCCTGAAGAGACGTTAAGAAAGCTGAAGATGGCATAAGCCACCTGGCAGCATCAAGAGCACAAGGAAAAGCTATTATTAAACACAGCAGTGCCTGCCAGGACACAGTGATCTGGTCACGCAACTCATTTTGCTATTTGTAATACTATATCTAGTTAACGTAAATTGGATAATAAATGTTGGTAAGACAAGCAACTTTGCTTCTTAAATAAAGAACTGATAATTAATTAGCAAAATCAGGTCTATTCTAGTCAAGTACATCACAATATTTATAAATCATGTATAAAATGGCAGAGTGCTTAAGCGACCACTGAGCAAGATTCACATTTCTGGAAATATGCCCCACAGCTTAAATGCTAGGAGAGTGGCTCTGCAAGAGCATGTTACACCTTGGAAACTTCTAATAATGTGGGATAATGTGTGTACGCATACAACATGTGCACAGCATTTTATTCTCTCCTTGCTGTATTGTTCCTCTAAAATGCATGCTCATGACTGACATGCACTGCTTCCAGGCTACAAGCAAATTACATGCTCTTCTAGCTTAAATTTTTTGGAAGAATTTTTTGTAGATTAAGAATATGCATTGACAAAGTGATTTATTATTTTCCAGGAACCACAATTATTTGAAATTTTTAGAGGAGGGGACTGATTTATATATATCACCACTGTGTATCTCAGTAATTCTGAGAGCTTTAGTTCTTCCTTAACAGAAAATGTTGAATTTTTCCTCTAGTGGAAATTAGAATCGGTATCTTAGCAAGAACCCTAAGTGATGCACATGCAAATAAAAGCTTGAGAAATTTTGCCATAGAGTACCTTTACTTGTTGTCTCTCCGACTGATGGTCGGAGAGGTGATTTTCCCCGGCGGAATTTCTCCAACTGATGGTTGGAGGGCTTTCTCCGGTTGATGGCCGGAGGCCGAACGACGGGGGAACAGGTAGGCGGCGGGGAGAAAGGACAGAGACAAGAGACTCTGTTCTCCGGGTGGGAGCAGGAACCAAGAGAGTTTATTGAGGAAGTGCACAAGCATATATAGGCTTGGGTTGCCAGGGCGGGGCTGACGGAAAGGAGGTGGCGAGGGGGGTTGGCCCTGGCGGCGGTGGCCCATGAACTGAGGGAGTGGCTAGCGTTATCTGTTGCCTGGTGTTCTTGGCGGGAAGGAGGAAGTGAAAAGAAGGGAGGGGGAAGGGAAAGGGAGAGAGAGGGGGAGGTTTCACACCACAACATTTACTCTTCCCCATTCAGGTATATTTTCCCTAGCTGTGCCATACAGAAAGAGATGTAGCTGTATGAACATGGCCCATGCTCCAAAAAAAAGGTAATAAAGCTAATATACTTAAATGATACTAATTTACTTCCTATATATATGAAGTTCCTCTTTGTTATCTGGAAGCATCCACTTTCAGGTGGGGGGATTAGGATTTTTACAAGAAGCCTAGGAAGATTCAGGAGTGGATTTTAACAGCTGATATCTTACAAGAACAGGGCCCTGAAAACATCCCCAAACACAGACGCTCAGTTCTTCTGCGCCAAATCCAGCATGGCCTCATGGGCCGTCCTCCCGCCTCGGGCCTGATGCTCCCCGCACACCGGGGTGGTCCTGGGAAGAAGCCCGGGAGCAGGTTGCTGCGGCCTAGGTGGGTTGGGCTCTGCTTGGGCCCCAGAGTGCCCGGCGCTGCCCACGGCTCGGGGAGAAACCCGGGCAGGTACTGGGGAGGCCGGCCGAGCTCTAGTAATAACCCCAGCAGCGTAGGGTCCTCCCAGCCTTCCAGCCCGAAGTGTCAGGACGAAGCGCCCAGTCTGGATGTGTGATCTAGCATGCCCCGGGCTGCCGTGGGGGGCTCCCTGACAGTCCCTGTGTGCCTCTGGACAGTGGACCACCAACAATGGAGCCTAAGCAGAACTAATTTTTGTATGCTAATCTTGTAGCTTGAAGCTTTTCTGAATTTATTTATTAGCTCCTATAGTTTTCTTGTGGGATATTATATATAAAAATGAAGCTATTTGCAAATAAATAGAATTTTATTTCTTCCTTGATAATTTCGATGTCTTGCCTTGCCTAGTTTCTCTGGCTAGAACTTCTAGTACTACTTCAAATAACAGGGATAAATGTGAGCATCCATCTCTAATTCCCGACTTCTTGGGAAGAATTTCAGTCTTTGACCATTAAGTATAATGTCGGCTGTGGGTTTTTCACAGATTTCTTTTAGAATGTTTAGGAAGTTACTATTCCTATTTTTCAGAACAATTTTAGCATGAAATGTGATGGAGTTTGTCAAATGACTTTCATGCACCAATTGGGATGATAATTTGTTCCTTCATTCTATTAAATTCTATTAATGTGATGTATTATATTTATTGA
Organism: Cabassous unicinctus; assembly: GCA_029593785.1. NCBI lineage: Eukaryota > Metazoa > Chordata > Mammalia > Cingulata > Chlamyphoridae > Cabassous > Cabassous unicinctus. Next base: position 5,951 of record JAQZBX010006475.1, on the reverse strand, counting down.
TTTTCTTATGGTGAACCATCCTTGAATTCTTGGGATAAATCCTACGCTCTAATGGTATACAATAGTTTTAATATGCTATTGGATTCAATTTGCTAGTATTTGTTGAAGTTTTCACATGCCTATGGGTAATGAAAACTAGTCTATAGTTCTCTTGTGGTGTCTTTACCTGGCTTTGGTTTTATGGTAATATTGTATTAGAGAATGAGTTAGGAAAAATTCTTTCTTCTTCAATTATTTGAAGATATTTAGAAGGATATAAATGTTTATTAGCATGTACCAGTACAACCGTCTGGCCCTGGGCTTTCAAATGTTGTAAGGTTTCTGATTATTGATTCAAGTTCTTCACTTGTTATATGTCCATTGATTTCTTATTTTTAAGTCAATTTTGGTTGGTTGGGTGTTTCTTGGAATTCGTCCATTTCTACTTGGTCATCTAATTTGTTGGCATGAAATTGCTCATAGTATTCTCTTATAATCCTTTTAATTTCTGCAAATCAGCAATAATGGCCCCACTTTTATTTCGGATTTTAGGAATTTGTATCTTCTCTCCTCATTGCTCTGCCAGTCAACTAAAGGTCTGTGAATTTTATTGATATTTTCAAGGAAATGACTTTTGGTATGATTCCTTCAACTGTTCTATTATCTGTCTCATTTATCTCCACTATAATCTTTACTGTTTCTTTCCTTCTACTAACTTCAGGCTTAATTTACTCTTTTCCTACTTCCTCCAGAAGTAAAGTTATGCCATTGATTTGAGATCCTTTTTATTTTTTTATATTTGCATTCTTAGAATTCAGTTTCTCTCTGAGAGCTGCCTTCCCTTCATCCCATAAATTTTAGTGTTTTGTGATTTCATTTGCCTTTGTCTCAAGGTAAATTTCTTCTTTAACTCATTGATTAAGAGTGTGTTTTTAAATTTCCTTATCTTTCTGAAGTTTTCTCTTTTCTTTCTTTTATTGATTTCTGTTTTTAGTCTATTGTGGTTGGAGAAGATGCTTTTTATAATTTCAAAGATTGTATAATTTCAATCTTTACAAACTTATGAAGTGTTTCTTTTGACCTAATATGTGGTCTTCTGTAAGGGTTAAGACTTGAGCAGTGGCTGTGCAAGGGTTAAGACCCAAGCAGCAGCCCAACTGATAAATTAGTTTTATCTCACAGAGCCCTTTGTATCCAGACTCAGTATGCCTTCTATCTAGTTCATAAAGTCCTTGACTCAGCACACATACTCCCAGGGCACAGCTGAAATGATTTTGAGGATTTGCATTTTGTGTTCTTTCTGTAACATTTGAGTGATGATAACTGATAGAAAGCAGGCCGCCTTGGTATGTATGAGACAGGCATCTCAAGTTTAAAGACACTAAGATAGGATCTGGTAGGAGTCTGGTAGAGAAGCATTCTGTGCTGCTAGGAGTGTATTTAGTATATTTCAGATAATGATTAACAAGGTCTGTTACATGCAGGAATGTAAGGAGAACTGAACCATTAACCCTAAAGACTTGCTGACTTTAGTAATGTGTAGCCCTTCACCTATCTATTGTCTTTGCACATGCACACACGTATTTTCTTTGTTCTAAAGCTAAATAAAAGCCACAATGCTTTATGCAGCGGCACTCTCCTCCCTTTGGATGGAGGGTTCCCTAACCCCGGTTATTTCTTTCTCATCCTTTCTCATCCACAGCACTGTTTTCACGGACCTAGTTCCTGAACATCAACATTTGATGCCTGAACAGGGACCTGAAAACACAATTTTTCTTTCACTCAGTGCACAGTGGATCAAGGAGCTCCTGATGATTGGTTTTAAAGAAAAAAAGGTAAGTTACATCCTTGAGATCACCAGGGAAATGGGGAATCAGCAGTCGAACTTTGAAGAGTACTCTAGAGTGTTAAAAACTTTATTAAATAGCACCAGTGTAACTATTAAATCCTTGACTTTTGAGGAACTTTTTTCTCTTGTACAGAAACATTGCTATCAGTTTCAGCCACAAGGGTGGGATATTTTAAATTTGAAACAATTGAAGTTAGTCATGAAAGCTTTAAAAAGGGCTTATCAAAAGGGAGAGATAATTCCCATATATGTATGGTCTTTGTGTAGTCTTATTTCTGTTGCTCTTGAACCAATACAATCAGATGAAAATGAAGATTATAAACAAGATACTGCTATTGCTGGACCAGTAGCAGAACAAACTGATGTTGATTTTAATGAAAATATATATGAAAAAATTAATGAGCAGTCAAAAAGAGCAAACTTATGTCTCATAAAAAGGGAAGAAAAGGAAAAGGGAGTTTATTGAACTTTTCCAGCATTCGTTATGCTATCTGCTCCAAAAGATTGCCAAGCCAAAGCTAGTGTGAGAGCTCCATCCAGCAGCAATAAGAGATCAATACCAACTCTTGTGTATACGATATGCCAGAAAGGGTTACACTGGGCCAATGAATGCCATTCTAGATATCATAAGAATGGCAGTCTCATTAATAAGTCAAAAAAACTTATGGGGAAGAGACTTATTATACCAATGGTGAGCTTATTTGAATATTCCTCACATTTCTGATACAACTAAGCATGTTATTACTCTGGCTCTTAAGTCTCTTCAAACAGAATCTAATAAGCCCTCCAAAATTGCGGAGGCAGAGGATTCTGTCCCTGATCAGCTTTTGAAGCTGATTTACATTTGTATGATAATGAACGTTCTGAAAGTGACCATCCAGAGCCTCATACAGAGGATTGTGTTGCCGTGGCAACCACAAGGGGTCCCTAGGGCACTTTTCAAGGGCACTTTCAGCTCCAGCTGTTGATGTTAACCCTTCAGTTCCAGCTGCAGACATTGGTGTGTCTAAAGAGACTTCCCTTAACCCACCGTTTGCTCCAGTATTTAACCCTCAGTCAAGTTCCCTAAACTTCTTTTTTGAGCCATCTTTAGATCCTCCTAAAGCATCTGTGAAAAGTCCTTTACCACAGACTGCACTCATGAAAAGCATAGCACAAGCAAGTAAATCAGGTGATCCTGAAGCTTTGCAGCTTTTTTTGGGTTGCAGAACCTGTTTTAACTGTGGAAAGGCTGGCCATTATCAAAAAGATTGTAAAAAGCAGCCCTCTTCAACAGCACCACCTGTTCAAAATTCACAATGGATTAATGTTACTTTTGCCCTCACAAATTCTCAGCAAACTTATGCGTGGCCACCTAGAGAAGTGCCGGGCTGGACTTTGCCACTACCAAAAAAAATTAATACTTGAGAAACAAAATAAAGTCTGTCTAACCAATTCAGGAGCAAAAGGGACTATTCCAAAAATTTAGTAAGATTAATATCAGGAAGATCTAGTATTAATTGTAGGGGCATCACTCTTCTGCCAAAGAGTTAACTAAGATAAGGAAAACATTCCAGCAGCAACTTTGTAAACCTCCTACTGCCTACATAATGATAAGGCTGTGGGATGAAAGAGGCTAATAAAATTAAACTACTGGAAAAGTAAGAAAACTTAGCAATAGTTTCCAGAAAAATTCTCAAAAGCAGTAAATTCAAAGATATATGTTTCTATTTGTGTAACTTGTTTTGTGTTTTTCTGTTTAAGTGTCAGTGTATATTTTGATACCACCAGATGGTAATATTAAATTGATAAGTGAAAATTATTATAAGAGCTCTATTCAAATGGCCAATATTAAATAAGCACTTATATTAATAACTAAATATGGATATTAATTTAAAATAATAAAAATAGTTATAATCAAATTAAATCATTATTCTAACAAATTTGTTTAATGTTGATGGTAATTGTATGTTGTCAGAAGTTTGCTTGGAAACAGTTTCCAAAATCGTTGTGGTAACTTAATTATGGAAGGTGTAGAGAATGTGCTTTTATTATTAAGGAAAAGAAATTAATTTTATCCTAAGACAAAATGACTACTTATTAAAACAAAGTTAACGTTTTATTCTTTCTCAAAGTTTCTCAAGTCATTAATCTGTTTTAGTAAAAATTTACACAGAGTTTTTCTCCTGAATAATCAGTATGCAAAAAAGAAAGTCTGTTTTATCAAAATAGCTTCTTATACTTTAACCTTATCATTTCTTTGAAGAAACAAGTTTTATCGCTTTTAAAAGAACATAATGTTTAAACCTGCTTTCTCAAAAAGTAGCTCTTTATTTCAAACTGTTACAAATGACTTGGTCTGTTACCTAGAAAAAGCTAAAATACTAAAAATAGTTAAGTTCATGTGCTATATTATAAGTTGAATGAAGTATTTAAAACTGTTGTACAATTAAAAGAAATTTTCTAACTTTACGACAATTAAAGTTGTATGAATAAAAAGTTCATATGAATACTTTAAAAGTGTGTAAAATTCCTGAAAATTTAAAAATGCTTCAGTATAATATTAAATAAAAGTATAATGTTATTAATCATAATTTTAATTATTTTAAAATATAATAATAATATGTGTCACAAAAACTACCTCTCTGCCTAAAAATCAAAAGGCAGATGCTTTAACTTATGTTTATCTGATTTACCCCACCTCTGCTAAAGAAACAAGTTGATAACTACAAAAAGAAAACAGCTATTAGGGGCTGCCAGGGGTAGTGCATAACAGTAAATTATAGCAAATTAAATAAGATCACTGCAATGTGCAGCAGTCCAAAATATTACTGGTTTGTTACAAAAAATGAATCTTCTTAAACAACTCAAGCCAGCCCACATTCCCCTTTCTGTAAAATAGCCAACAATAAATCAAATTTATAGTGAGCTGCAGCCCCAATTCTAATTATAATGTTAACAAAACCAAAGCAGGTGTTAAAATTACAAATTAATGTATTGCCCCACAACCCAAATAGGAAATAATAATTTGTTTTTACCTATGCCTCAAACTATACAAAATTTAAAAAATTAAGATCATTCTTTTCATGCTACTAAAAATCGTAAATGCATAAAAATAAAAGTTTATTCATTGGATGTCTGCTGGTTAAAAGTCTTATTATTTTTTGTTGTTATATAATCTACTGTAGCTATGAATTATGTATAACATACTTAAATAATAATCAAAACTTTAATGCACTACATTACATAATTAAATAAATTAATAACTTGTATGTTACACATAAATGTATTTTATTATATGTATGTATAAATCTTAACATTTTTCATATTTCAGGAAAAATAATGGAAACTAAAATAGTAAGCACCTCAAGGATGTTTTGTAACAAGTTATAAAAGATAAAGTACATTTCAAAAGGAGTTGTATTCCTTTTGAATACAGAAGCTGGCCTCTCTCCCGGGGTCAGATGCATAAACCTTAAAATATACTGCCCATGGAGTGCTATGTTCCTTCCTGGGGAGGCTGGCTCCTTCCTCAGGAATTAGCAAAACACTCACAAGTTGACATCTAAAGAATTAAATTCATTAATCCTAAACACAGTCAACCAAAACTCTAGTATCAGTTGCTAATTCAACACTTCCCAGCTAAAAGCTAAATCTTGTAAATATATATATAAAACTGCTCTATTTATGTCATTCTGAAACTTTGTTCAATATTAACTTAATCTTTTAATTGATTATATTAGTCATGTTTCTCACTCTAATTGTCAGTATAAGCTTATTAAACTAAATATACATATTAGCATTTATCTTGTATCTATTCAGGACTCTAGCCAACAATAAGCCAAGTATATCAGTGTATCCCCCGGTTTGGCAAGCATGTGAATGTATGTATATATATTATAAAAGATTATAAACCCCTGTTTACAAACAAACCTTCACTTATTTTATATTCTTTCAATTATTAACGAAAATACATTGACTAAATATCAATAAAATGTCCTGTCACAAGAAATGTTCAATACACCCACCATGTGTCAATATTATGTCTTTAAGACTTTATGCTTTATTCATTCTGCCTTCCCACAAGCATCTATTTACCCTCATTGCAGCCCCCTCAAAAACACTTTCAGCACAACACTATAAA
>JAQZBX010006474.1:0-53066 GCA_029593785.1 Cabassous unicinctus | reverse complement strand
TGGTCCTGACCTAAAACAGGCACAGTCCCCCCCTCCATACCTTCCATCCAGTTGGTTACAGTCTATAATGCTTTGTTTTTAAACCAAAAGGGAGGAGATGTTGGGGGCAATGTCGAATGAATACAACTGTCATGGCCGTCTCTACCTCCTCCTCCTTCTTCTTCTTCTTCTTCTTAAAATAGCATATCCTGTTACTGTTTGCGCCACAATGGTCGCGAGCGCGCAAATAGTCACCATCTCTACCACGCCTAGCAACTCAAATTACCCAATCATGTATCAACACCTAAGCCTTAATGCACTTCCCCTTTCCCTGCTTATAAAAGAGCGGATTGTAACCCTCGCGGCAGAGCAACGGAAGAGCTATGTTAGTAGAATAAAGTGCACAGCCATTTTCTTACACGTGTCTATGCCTCATTCCTTCGCTGGGTAACTCGGAGTCTCAGTTGATTTGTCCCGCGGGTCGGGACACCCCTCCATTCCCCCACTTTTTTGTACTTGTTACAAATTATATCTTTTTACATTGTATGTCTAAAATAATCAATTTATCACACTTTTTATGCATTTGCACTTTAGCACCTGTATTAAACATGAAAATACAATAGTACTAGCATTTTATAATTACCCATATGGTTACCTTTACTGGCAGTCTTTATTTTTTTATGCAGTTTGATCCACAATCTATAGTCCTTTGCTTTATGTATGAGGAACTTCCTTTATCATTGCTTGTAGGGTAGGTCTAGTGGTGACATATTTGCTCTGCTTTTGTTTATCTGGGAATATCTTAATCTCTCGCTCATTTTTGAAAGAAAGTCTTATCAGGTATAAAAGTCTTGGTTGCAATTGTAAATATTTCATACCATTGCCTTCTTGCCTTCATGGTTTCTAATGAGAAATTGGGACTTAATCTTATTGGGATTCCCTTATACATAATACATTGGTTGTCTCTTGCAGCTTTCAGAACTCTCCTTGTCTTAGCGTAAGAAGATTTGATTACTATGTGTCTGAGTGAGGTTCTCTTTGAGTTTATCCTTTAGAGGTTCAATGGGCTTCTTGAATGTACATATTCATACCTTTCATCAGATTTGGGAAGTTTTCTGCCATTATTTCTTTGAATATTCCTTCTGCTCCTTTCTCCCTTTCTTCTCCTGATACTCCCATAATGCATATATTGATACACTTGGTGGTGTCTCACAGGTCTCTTAGGCTCTGTTCATTCGTATCTGTTCTTTTATCTTCCTGCTCCTCAGCCTCAATCATTTCAGTTGTCTTGTCTTCAAGTTCACTAATTCTTTCTTCAGTTACTTCCAATCTGCTGTTGAAACCATGTAGAGAATTTTTCATTTCAGTTATTGTATTCTTCATCTCCAGTATTTCTCTGGAGAGGTTCTCAAATTGTGCATTCATTGTTTTCCTCATATCCTTTAATCATTTCTCCATGTTTTCCTTTATCTCTTGAGGATATTGAGGATCATTATTCTAAAATCTCTAGCCAGTAAGTCCAAAGTCTAAGCCTCTTCATCGATCATTTCTGGATTTTTATCTTGTTCCTTTGGATGGGCCATCACTTCTGTTTCTTAGTTTGTCTTAGTTTGTCTTGTCTTAGTTTGTAATCTTTTGTTTCACATTGAACATTTTTAATATTTTGAAGTGTTAGCTCTGGGATTTAGTCCCTGGGCTGTCCCTTAAGTTTGTAACCAGCTAGTAATATGACAGAGATTTTCTTGAATTCCAGGAGCTAATCAAAACAAACAAACCAAGGCAAAAAAACACCTTTCATTCTCTTTGCAAATTAGTTCTGCTCTGGTTGATGGTCTCCTTCACATCTTAGTCCTCCTATCTAGAAGACCAGTCCAAGGCAAATGGGAAGTGCATCTCTGTCTTATCTGAGCCTCTGTGGAGCCACCATAGCAGAGGAACCTTTTCTTCCTCATGGGCTTGTGCTTGCTAAAGGTTTTAGGAATTCTCCATTTACAATTTACAGGAGTTTTAATGAATGCCTCCTCTTCTCCTTTGCCTGGGTGCTCTCTTGAGTGACTTAATGGAGGTAGTTCTTTGCCCCAGGCCATTTCAACTTAATTGTTTCCCACAGTGTCTCAGCTTTCTGCAAGGTGCTTCTCTGCCCTCAGGATAAACTCTGGCAGGATGAGTTCAAGACAAATTCCCTGTCTTAGTCTCTCAGACTTCCACGGGTAAATTGGCACTGACATACATGCACATTAGTAGGCACACAGGGTCCACTCTTCTCCCTCTGGAACAAGGCCAGGGATCCACAATGGGACTGCAAGCTGGTTCCACTCTGTGTTGTGGAGTGGGTGTGGGAGAAGCCAGCATGGGCCTCAGACCTTCTTCTATGCTTTTTAAGCTGTGTTTTCTTAATTCAGCACTTGCCTGGTTAATGCAGCCCTTTCACTGTTTTCCACAGTTTTGAGAAAGGTTATTGTCTTTATGGTTTCTCTGCTGCCTTTGCCCCAGAGGGTTTGAAACAATGGCTGCCCTCAGAACAGCACCCAGTTATCTAAAGTACCTGATCAGAGGTAGAGGTCTGGGATCAGACCACACTACCCTGGAGTTTGGAGAATTAGTTCCTTATGTCCCACACTGACACTGGCAAGCTGGCACCAGTAAGCTGCACCAGGAGCCAGAGATCCATTTCCCACTGCTGCCTGCCATGAAGCTGGGGGAAGGGAGATGGCAACTGCTGCAGGGTGGGGAATAACTCTCTGGTCTTTATCCCAATTTACCTGCCTCTTCCTCCTACTCCTCCCTAGATGCTGTGCAGTGTTTCCCTAGACTCCAGAGTTTCAAAGTGGTTGATTCAGACAGTTTTGCCAGTTCAATATTTGTTTTGGTGGAGGAACTGATTCCAAGAGCCCCTACTCTGCCATCTTCCTACAATCCTTTTTCCCAAAGCTTTTAGATACTTTTCTATACAGTACTCCAAGAAAGTTCTGGCATCTCACTCCATTCCATATAGGACATCTTTAGGTCCAGGTTTAATTCTACTGACTAAGCAAATAGCTAGAAACAGACAGCTGCTCCAGCTAAAAGACTAGCTACAGAATCTCTGCTTACTGAACCAATATCAATATGACATTAAATTCCTTTTAGTCTGATCCAACATTCTTAGGATTCATTACATATTGGAATCTCTCAGTTTGATAAGATTGCAGTAAGAAAAAGGAACAAAAACTTAGGGTTTTAAAATTTTACCAATTAAGTCACCCAACCATCCAGTGATGATAAAGCTGAAATTAGAAAAGTAAAATTTACAAAGTTTTCACCATTTTTGTTTTTTTCCCCAGGATTTCTTTCTCTCCCATTTAGAGAATTAAGCAAAAGTTGACTAAATTTTTGTGATTTTTAAAAAGTTTACCTTTAATTTACATTGCATAGAAGGATTTTTGTTAAAGATTTTTTTGTAATTAGTTTTTCATACTTTATTAGAGTACTAGATCTCTCTAGGTCTTAGGTAGTTTTACCCCTCTTTTTATAAGTTGCAATGCTCTGTACATAGCAGTTATTCAATAAGTGAATTAAAGTTAAATAATAAAATAAAGATCTTGATATATAGCAATATTTAGTATAGTTAATATATCTAATTAATATTGATTTAGGTATGGAATAAGCATGTGGAAAACATATAGGAGGTAGCTGTTACAGCTGATGATTCTCAAAAGAGTTGAAACCATTTTTTATGTCTGTAATCCTAACATAGGGCCTGCAGAGGAACCTGGAGAGAATGTCACAGAAGAGGACTCCAAGTGAATAAAGTGTGTATATGAAATGACATCCGTGCTTTTCTAGTGGTAGAAGTCTCTCTAAAGACAAATGCTCACCAAGAAGTTAAAAAAACTGAAGCAAATTCAGAGCATCACAGATTGAATCCCATTCAGTGCCCTCTCTGCATTGTCCCCTCTCCACCTTAGAAGACCCCAATATAAAATCCCTATAAGGAATTCCAGAAACTGGTGACTTACCTAGACAAAGGACATGTCCTTTTCCCTTGTAGGCTAAGCAAAAATAGGTCAGAGGTGCATTTTAGTTCATTTTTCTTCATCTCAATGAATGTATCTAATCCGTGGCCAGAGTACTTGCACAAGGGTAGTATACACTTTCCATGGAGTGCATATCTCAAGAATATGGGTGAAAACTTGATCCAAAAGTAGTTTCACACACCCTCCAGCCCAGGTCTGGCATTCATTTTCAGAAATCAATAACTAACAAACAATCCAAACACAAAAGTAAATTACATCTATGCCATCTGACACTTTTCTCCTTCAGGATATCATTTTTCAAAATGCTATTTCAAGTCTTACATCCTACCAGAGTTCCACCTATCTGCATTACACAATGCTAAAATGTGTAAATAACTGAAAAAGAAACTCAAGACATCACTTTATTTGCACCATAGTTGAAATATGTGATTAGAACTCAGTGATCTGATACTGCCACATATCTACATGGAAAATGACAAAATACAGATGCATGACCCAAAATGCTATATTGGGTATAAATAAGAGTGTCTTCAAGATCATGGCGGAAGTCATGAAGAATAAGTCCAACCCAGTTAATGACTGTTTTACTCTTCAGCAGCTGCTGTTTAGAACTGGATGTCTTATGTTGCCAAAAGAGAGCAGCCACTAGACTGGGGAAAAACAATTCTAAATATAATTATTTTTCCCAGCACACAGAATTAGGGAAAAATAATCTAGAAATTAATTGAATTAGCAATTTTCATGGTTAAAGTGTTAATATAATTGTGATTATAATTATTATACATATTATAGAGCATTTAGAAATCAGAAAAATAGGGGTGTGGTTGTAGCTCAGTGGTTGAGCACCTGCTTCGCATGTATGCTGTCCCTGGTTCAATTTCTGGTACTGCATTAAAAAGAAGAAGAAGAAGAAGAAATCAAAAACTATCCAAAAAAATTATCCATATTCCCATGAACCACAGACAATTGTCCACATGTTCTGTTACTCTTCTTCCATGCATAATTCAAATCATTTTTTAAAATATTTTTATTGTGCTTACAGAAGTAATCTGTTTCCAGTAAAAAAAAAATAAAAGTGAGTATTATAACATTGACATTCTTTGTTACTATTACTAATGCCGTATGACTTTTGGAGAACAGAAGACTGAAGGAATTAAAGTACATATCTGAAGCTACTGCAGCTGCATATGTACCTTATACGTGAAAGGATTTAGCTACATAATGTCTCATTTTCCTTCCCCTTGTTTTTATAGTAAAGAAATGTTGGAGGAAAGCTCTGGGTTCTGGGCTACTAGGTTCTTGGCTTAAGTCGCATAAAAGAATTTAAGGACACACCATAGGGTAGGCAAGAGAGTAAAGATTTTATTAAGAAACAAGAGAAGAAAAACAATACACAACCCTAAACACAGTCGCAGTCGTGCTACAGGGTGAAACCTGTGGGGCCCTGGGTTCCGCCTTTTTAAAGCCTTTCCTCCTCCCCTTTCCTAATGTTGGGGAGGGGCCCCAGCTGTTTGCTGTTCTGATTGGTCGCCCCACCTGTTAGCTCTCAGGGGGCCAAGGGGAGGCCTGTTTGGAGTTATCCGGGGCTTCTCCTTGAACCTGGAAAGAATTCCAAATAGGACTTGGTGACCAGGGTCTCAGAGGGGTCTTTCCGGCTTTGTTCTTAGTAGCAGTCTTCCCTCAGGGAGTTACAGGCGGGGTTTCATGGCCATGTTTTCTGCCGTGTCCCACTTTGTGACTCAGTCGTCCTTATTTCCTCCTACTAACCTGCCTCACAGGTGGATAATAATGGACGCTTCAAGCTAATCTTAAAATTTCCTCTTTTCATCCATTTATCTTTGCTTCTCTTCTGTGGTTTTCAAATATGATGCCATTGTGTCATTTACTAAAGCATAGCAAGTAATCTTTAGCTAATAATGGTTAAATCATGAATGTGTGTAAATGACTCACATTTTTATAACTTAGAGTCGATTATACTTTCAATCCACTTAAATTCTAATGTGCTTTCTTTGTAGTAGTGTTACTGAGCAAGCGGGCGCATTGCCCCCTGCACTGAGAATACGATGACACCAGGATTGCTAGGGGAGACAGTGTTCATTGCAAGGCAGTGTCACAAGGGGACAGGAGATAAAACTCAAATCTGTCTCCCTGAGCTGAAAGGGTGTAGGATTTTTACATGACTTAGAAGGGGTTGGTTCAGGGAGGCGGGATGAGGTGATGCAGGATGTAGACGTAGGTCTAGAGACAGGGTTAAGGGGAGCATGCGCAGTGAAAGATTCTGCTTGCGCATGCGTTGCCTGATCCAAAATGGTGGCCTTAGCATCCTGAAGGGTGGAGATTTTAGTATTATAATTAGGTATAGGTAAGTTTAAGTCAGAATTTTGTTGCGGGTATAGGTAGCCAGAGTTTTCTGATTTTGTCCAGTTTGAACAGGAGCTGGCTCGGAGAAGGCGTCACGAAGGGCTGGGGTGACTGTCGGGGGCGCTACCAGGGTGTGGTCAGGATAATCAAGGGGAGGCAAGACGAGGGGGCTTGTAGGCGGTTTCGGTAGCAAAAGGAGAGATGGAGTTTAAATGAGCAAAATTAGATTGGACACAACCTTGGGCACGAGGAAATGTGTCGTGCAGGTGTGTGTACTGCGTCATAAGTATCTCAGAGAAGGCTGAAAACGTCTGCTGCGCTACTCCTTGTCCCTCCATTCCGTCTTCTTTCCTCCATTAACGTTTGTCTTCCACAGGTATTTACTGAGCACACAGTATATACCTCATGTTTTGGGCTAGGTTCTAGAAATGCATGGCCTTTCTCTCACAGAATTTAAGACTGGAGGAAGAGACAAGCAAATCAATGTACAACTATTGCATGTGGCAGTTGAGACTGGGTGCTTCGTTTATGTTTTCCCGCCATGTCATCAGTACCTTGCTCTAGGCAGGCACTAAGTAAATATCTGTTGAGTAGATGATGGACTGCAGAGAGAAGGAGCGTCCAACTGGTCAGGGGAGACTTCCCAGAGAAGGCAATGTTTAAGCTGAGTTTGAAAAACTAAGCAGGAGTAAACTATTTGCAGTAGGCAGAAAATTCCAGGCTGAGGTAACAGCACATTTGAATCAGCAGAATACAATTAAGGAACTTGTTGATGGAACTGGAGCAAAGAATACTAATGTGGAAGTGAAAAAGAAGTAAGATTAGAGAATAAGGTTGGCCCTTTCAAATCTGGGCCAGTCTTATTACCTGCCTTTTATCCTGAAAATTGAGGCTAACTAGTAAGAATTTGGGGCCAATTTGGAGTGATTGCAGATGAATGAGATGAAAAGAGAAGGCATGAACTAAAGAAAAGACAGAAAGAAGTGAGGATTTAAAAAAAAAAAAATAAATGAGGAAGCAGTCTCAAAAGGGAAGATTATTAGACTAGGAGACATTCATTAGCCACAGTAGAGTGTTAACTGTGCAAGAATTAAGTTAGGAAAAAGCAAGCTGTTCCCAAGTACTTCACTCTGAATTTCCACACCCTGCGTAGCAAGGCACCTCAGCTGACCAATAATAGAGGGAGGAATTTCTAAGATGGATTTATGAGTTCTTGGAATTAAAATAAAAAGAAAGCTCAGGCAGGTTGTCTCATTTACAAATAAATAGAGCTCTCTCCAGTTTGCTTTCAAGAGATTTTTTAGCAGTACTAGATGCAATACTCTGAAAGCCTATAAAACTAATGAAATAATTCACACATGCTTGCCTTTATGCAAAAAACAGAAAAAAAGCCAGCTTAAAAGGCAGCAAAGAAGGAATCATAGTGAGGAAAACTGTGTGCAGGAGTTTTATAATATAATCTATTCACTGTTTTAAGTCAGGGATTTACAAAAATATGTAAAATGGAAAGGCAGTTTCTACCTCCAATAAACCAAATCCCAAATGGTTTAGCAAGCATTGTAGTCCTCACTAGCATTGCTATTGACTTTCATGGGATAAATGTACAATGCCCACTAATACCATTCTCATGTAAGTGGGCGTTTCTCTTAAGCTGATTTCAGGTATCCCAACGCACAGCTTTTCAGCACAGGAGGAAGGAGAAAGAATTAGTGCAACTGCCCTTTCCTGGGACTCGCACGTTTTTTTCCTGGAACAGTGACTTCCTTGCTCTCTTTCCTGCCTGACCTCATTCTTTGCTGCATTTCAATTCCTACTCAATTTATCTTCTCAATGAAAATCAGGTGGCAAGTAACAACGGTAACCTAGGAAGGAACAAAAGGATAAAAGAAAGATTGAAAAAAAAACCTCACTTTTTTTTAAAAAAGATTTATTTATCTATTTCTTTCCACCCCCTCATCACCTGCACCCACTGTGTCTGTTTGCTGTGTGCCAGTCCTCTCCCCTTTTAGGAAGCACCAGGAACTGAACCTGGGACCTCCTATGTGGAAGGGAGGCACCTAAATCACTTGAGTCACCTTCACTCCCTACTTTGTTGAGTCTCTCATTATGTTTTCCTCCATGTGTCTCTTGTTGCATCATCTTATTGCGTCAGCTTACTGTCTTGCTCATCTTCTCTAGGAGGCACTGGGAACCGAACCTGGACCTACCATGTGGTAGGCAGGAGCTCAATCTCTTGAGCCACATCCAGTTCCCTCATGATTTTTTATCATCAGTAATCATGTTAGGTATTTTCTTGGATTCTCTAATTTAAATTGTAATAGCAATGATTTAGGCAAACTTCCTCAAACTCTCTTCCTTGCTTAGGGACCCAGTTACTTAAATAAGGAGAAATGGATATTCATTTCTTTCCAAGATGTATCTGGTTCATTCTTTCATCCAAGCACTTTGAAAAACTAAAGTAAATGTCCAAATTGTGCTGATCAATATTTTAATCTTATTTTAATATTTTGGGTTTTTATTTCCTCTAAAAAGTTTAAATAAACATTTTTAATTCCATCTCCATTCCCCTACATGTTCTAAAGCTCTTAAGCTATTATGGTTATGATTTGCCTATCTTGAGGATAAATCTTTGTCCTTGCTCGAAGAGACTCCAAAGAATTTGAGAATGTTCCATTGTACCCCTGACATGTCCTTGCCCCCTACAGCTGATTTTCTCTCCCTCTTCCCTAACTGCTCTTCTCTACTCCTTTTGATAAAATCCAGATTGCACAAACAATGGCTACTAATCCATGAGAAAAATTCCTTCTTGAGAACAACACTTGCGTGAGGGAAGCATGGCTGGACAGAGGAAAAAGTTGAACTGTGATGCCCTTGCAACAAAGGGCTCAGCTGATCCCTTCAAAGGCTCTGAATGAGGACAAGGAGGCTGGGCTTTCCTACTCTGCTTTACTAGTCATTGATGCTGTCTGCCTCTGGGATGAGGACAAACCTTAGGTGAGGCCACTCTCTTCAGCAAGGGCTGCTCCCAGGTAGAGCCTTGGCTGTGAGCCATCCAGCAGCCAACACTGCTGACCCCTGGGAAATGAAGGGAGTGCCCACCATAGCTAGCTACTTAAAGTAATCCAGGAAAATAGCTTTTGGGAGCCCTAGAAAATCAAATTTTCTATCTTACCAATTTTAATTCTATGAGAAAATTCTAGTTTTGTCTCTGTTAAACTGTTTCAAGACTGACACTTCTGTGAAACTGAACTTTAGAGGATTTGCCAATAACTTCAAAGTGAAACCTTGCCCAGAGGACAGGCATCCAACCCCAGGAGGACTCTTCCTCGCATCCAACCCCAGGAGGACTCTTTCTCCATGAGGACAGAGACATACCCTCTCACACACTTACCCCCCCCATTTCTACCTCCCTCTCCTGTATTTTTTAATCTTTTCAGACACTACAATACTTAGCCCATAGATTAGAGTATAACAGGCAGTAACAACTTGCTTCCTGGAATACATAGATTAAAAGCTATATAGGTGAAAGCAGAGGTAAACACAGAGGGACAGATGGTGACCAATGAATTGCTCACTAAAAATAACAACTAGGACTACAGCTGTTTCTCCGGAACAATACAATTACCCAATAGAAAGAGCATATAGAATCTCATATTAGTTACACTAACATGAGATGAATATTTACTGAAAAGTAGCAACTCCAAATTTTGTGAAATCAACCTCTAATTCTGGTCCAGCTCCGAGGAAGAAGATGGGCCAGCACCTAAAGCTGTTATGAGAAAAACCAAGGACATCTCTCATATGTTGTTTAAAAGCAGGCCAAAGCACTGGACAAATCTTAATGCTTGTGGACTGAAAGTAAAACACAAAAAAGAAATATCTCTAAATAAAATTCTCGATAGGAACCAGGGGAAGGTTTTAGAAAAAATTTCTTCGGTAAGCTCCAAAATGATGCAATGAGACAGAAGAAGAAAACCATAAGGAGAAAACAGTCTGAGATAAAGTCAAAAATTAAGAGTGAACTGACTAAAATAAGAAAAGAATTTTAGAAAATCCAAAATGTAAAAGAAGAATTAAAACTGTAGCTTTGGGGAGTGGATATGGCTCAAGCAGTGTGTGCCCGCCTCCGACATGGGAGGTCCCAGGTTCAGGTCCTGAAGAAGATGAGCTGATAACAATGACCTGATGCAAAGAGCAGGGAGTGGATGTGGCTCAAGCGGCTGGGCACTCGCCTCCCTTGTAGGAGGTCTTGGGTTCAGTTCTGGCTGCCTCCTAAAGAAGACAATCAGACACAAAGAGCAGACACAATGAGCAGACACAACAAGCAGACACAGCAAGCAGACAACAAGCAGAAACAAGCAGACAGAAGAGGGAGCCATCTTTGGGGGGAATGTAGTTTTTATAACTGACCCTACAAAAATGAAATTAGTGATCAAGAAAATAAAGGTATAAGCTCTTCAAGAACATTAAAGAGATTTAAACAAGTCCTCTCTACCCCAGTTTGGAGTAATTTAAAAGGCCAGAAAGCAAAGATAATAATGAGAA
Organism: Cabassous unicinctus; assembly: GCA_029593785.1. Classification (NCBI taxonomy): domain Eukaryota; kingdom Metazoa; phylum Chordata; class Mammalia; order Cingulata; family Chlamyphoridae; genus Cabassous; species Cabassous unicinctus. The sequence continues at coordinate 42,165 of JAQZBX010006474.1, read as the reverse complement.
ACCCAACCTGGAATCACTTGGGATGGTGGTCTGGCATGTTAAGATAAAGATTGACAGAAGGGCCAGGGTGCCTTGGCCCAACTTCCCTTGAGGACCCAAGGCCATATGCATATGAGAGGGTAAAATAGTCAGAGGATGGAGAAAAGTCACTGGGACTCCTTGATGCAGAAGTTCCATGCACTGTTATGCCTAAACCTACTGGTGAAGCCCCAGCAAGGGTATGGTTACGTGGGGCAGGATATAGACCTCCAGTGGTTAATGGGACTATGGACATTGGTATGTTTGAATGGGCTCTGTGTGGACTGGTTGTGTCTCCTTCACCTGGGTGTTTTATAGGACTGGATATTATGTTTGACTGGGGAACACTTTCCCTACCAAGTATTGTAAAACCAAACACTGTTGGTACATTCCTAATCATGGCTACAATTAGATTGGGAAAATAATCTAAAATAATTGCAACAGTTGATGGGAATAAGGTGAAAACTGTAATGTTTCAACAGACTTATGTGGAGTAGTAGTTTCTACCTTACTTGAATGTGTTATGGGGATGGATATTGTATCTGACTGGGGAGTGTTTCCCCTGCTTAGTATTGTAAAACAGAAGGCCTGTTAATCTGTTCTCCTGTCAATATTAATTGGAAATGCTAGATGAGAACGAATAAGATTGCCTGAACTCACACAGACCACAAGCTTCAAACAGTACAGAATTGAAGCTGAAGTCCTGGTACCAGCAAATTCTCAGGACAATAGCCCTATGTGGAACATAGGATTATGGCAAGAGCTTGTGAGGGAAAAGAGAGAGAGAGAGAGCGTGCAAGCGAGCTTGTGAGGGTCTCCCAGTGATGACTTCTAGAACTTTGGACCAGAAAATTTCCTTTTGAGAGACCATTACTAACTGGATAGTGGGCTTTGATTACAACTGCCTCTATGATGGAAGGACATAAAATAATCTTGAAACCTGAATTACTCATAATATCTTGGGTGATGTCAGAGAAATGGTCTAACAGGAAGGGCAATGAGTTCCATAATAAAATGGAAATGATTTATATGGGAACTTGCTAATGGGGGCTAGAAGGAAGTCTTCAAGAGCAGGGAGCCTTTGTTCCCCTAAGACCAGATTTGGAACCACATGAGGAAGTTGCTGCCAGACGCTATTGACAACTGGGTGATTTCTGTGAACGGCTGACCAACTGTTGGCTGACTAAGAAAGAGTTGTATGGTTTATGGATAGCAGTTCCCAGGTGACTGGACAGCATCCTGTTTGGAAGGCTGTGGCATTGAGACAAATGCTTGATAAGACTCTGATAAAACTTGGTCCCCCAATCAGCTCAGCTCACTGAATTAAATGCTATGTGCCTGTATGCTTGGGTTTTTACCAAGTCATTCTCAGTGGCCAGTGGCCTGGCCATATGGTCAGACAGAAGGGCAATGGAAAACTGGTCTATTAAAGGGATGTCCGTATGGGGCACAGCCCTATGGAAATCACTATGGGAATTGGAAGGTTGCATTAAAGTAGGATATGTCAATACTCATCAGAAGAACCCTCTTCCAAGACCACATAGTGAGTTGGACCTGCAAGTGAGTATTCATACCAGGTGATTGAGGTGGACACCTGGGTCCATGAAATGAGTGGGCAGTGGGGGGAGGGTTGCAGCAGTGCAGAGGTGGGCTGAGTTTAGACAAATTCCTCTTGCACCCTCTGAGGCACAAAATGCCAATAAGAATTGTTTTGTCTGCCAACTAGAGAGGGAGAGACTTCAGATGGTTATGAGGCAGGTTCTGCAGAGGGAAGGTGCTGCACATAGCTGGCAAGTCAGACTGAGGCCAGTAGCAACAGGAGGCTACAAATGGTTCCCGACAGGGAGAGAGACTTACTCTGGACCGGTAGATGCAAATGCCCAAAATACTGTAAAAGAGACATTTCACCAATTTGGACAAGCTGAGTCATTCCTTCAGACCAAGGAACACACTTTTATCCTCAGAGTAGTGGTTCAGTAGAGAACTGGAATGGGCAATTGAAACATTGGTTGTCTAAAACATGGGTAGGGGAGAGATAAAGGCATGAAGGACTGGCTTACACGCCTTCACGAGTGTGCTTACACTCAACATGAGGGGGACCAAGGGAAGTTTCAGACTGGATAGATCCCTCTGCTTTTCTGGGTGATCTGGACAAAAAAGAGTGGGAGAGGTTGCTGGTATGACTGTACATTTCTTCTCATGGGGGAAGGATGTTGGTATATTATACAACTCTTTCCCATATGACCTCAACTTTCCTTTTTCCTACCTGTTGCAATGGTCCTAGGACCAGGGCTACAACTACAAGTGCTGGAAGCAGGGATGATTTTTAAGCCAAATCTGTAACCAGACTTTTAAAAGTTCATATTAGTTTCCCTAGGTGCATGATTGGGGATGGGGGCAGATGGTGTCTTCACCCCATCTGCCAAATTAGGGTTGAGAATGAATGCTGCTATATTGCCTATTGGTTGAGTTAGCCCACATGTTCTAAGCCTGTGTAACCCTACCTTATATGAATGAGAGTGGACTGAGGGGGAGACACTTGCTAGACTAGCATTGCTGCTAGCAATTCTGCACCAGCACAATGGCCAAACTTAAAGTCCCTTCCAAAGGTGGAAAAACTTGGATAAAAGTAAATGACTAACAGAGAACAGAGAGGAGTAATAATAGCTGGGAGTAAAGACATCAATAAACAGGATATGAAGTCCAATATTATATCAATTCCTTGCTAGAGGCTCAGTGTAAGAGGATGATAATGTATCTTAGCTCAGTTACACCAAATGCTTCCTGGAAGGGTGAAGTCATATATTGCTGAGACCACTCCTGCTTTTGGAACCTAACAAGATTGAATGGAAATCTGGAAACCTGAGTAGCTTCACCCTGGGTCGTATTGACTGGACTGACCTGGACTGTATTAATGACTGATTGACGTAAAGGAACTATGGCAGAGGCCTGTGGTATAATGAAAAACATGCCTGGTTCTTTGTCTTCAGTTCCTGGAGAAGCAGCCTCTGAATCAATGGAATTTCCTATGATAGGAGTGTCTTTTGTTCTTCAGGTGGGCCCCAAATCCTACCTGATGGTTCATTTGCTAACAAGATTAAAGGGAGGGGCCACCCACACCTGCAATTTTAGGGTTCGGATCAGCTCTACCACAAAGACACAAAGGGGGCTTTGAGCCACATAATGTCAGCCCATCTCCCCAACTACTGGGAGGCAAGGAGGGCTGCAGATTGAGTTCAACCACACGGACATTGATTCTGTCAGTGCCTACATAATGAGGCCCCATAGAAACTCAGGGCACTTGAAGCTCCAAGCAGCTTCCACGATTGAGAAAACATATCACTGCAGTGCCCGTGGAAAGGACTCAGAAGCTTGCATTTGAGACCCTCCCAGACCTCTTCCTATGTATCTCCTCTTTTGGCATCTTCTTATTTGTATCCTTTTACTATAATAAAACTATAATCATAAGTATAGTGCTTTCAGTGAGTTTTATGAGATGTTCCAGTAAATTATCAAATGAAAGGAGGTGGTGGAACTCCTGAATCTGTGACCTGGGCCCCAAACTTGTGACTGACACCAGAAAGACAATCGTGTAGAGGATTGCTCTTAACCTGTGGTGTCAGTGAAGGGACCCATTGACTGGGCATCTATTTGCAGCTGCTGATTGAAGTTTTTGAACCAGTTCAGCTGCTGTCAGAAACCATTGTTTGAAGTTGTAGAAGTTTTTGATAACCTTCTCACACTATACATAGTAGTAAAAATGAAAAGCAAACTTTGAGCTAAAAAATAAAAAACTTTGGTTCACAAAATGAAACATATGGGATATAGGTAGGTACGAGTAACAGAAGCTACTAAGTGAATTGGCAAAAATATAAGGAAATACTGAGCATCCAGACTTCTCACTGAACTGGAAGATATATTTTCATACACTTAATAGTTTAATGTGTAGGCTCTAAGACAGATACTCTGAATTTGAAACCAGCTCAGTCAATTTTTAGCACTGTAGCATTAAAGTGTTTATTGCCTTATTTTGTTTTTGTTTTATTATATGTAAAAAAGGAACTAAAAATACTTAACTCATAATTACTACTTGTAAACCTCTTATACATGGTATTTGACTCATGATAAGTACCCACAAAATAACAGCTTTATTATTACAAAACCCATAGCTCTTCTAGATAACATCAATATGTAATGTATAATGTTCTGTTTTTTATATCACAAAACTACATAAAATGCACAAATATAATCCAACATATATAGGACTCCTAAATGATAGAAATTACACAATTATATCAGGAAATGTTTTATTTAACAACTTCAATAAGTAGAAAAATATCTAGTATAGTTTTGGATGAGAAGATTTAGGATATATCATGTCTTTCCTGTTCATTTTATGTAATTATTATAATCTTAATATTTCAATGGACTGATATGGAGCCTGACAATATGATTGCAAAGTGTATCTGAAAAAGAAGCAGAAAGAAATAGCTTCAAAATGTTGGGGTCAAAAAACAAGGACTCTAAAAGGATGCTTTAAGCTACAGTAACTAAATTATAAGTACATAAGTGTATATATCAGTGTCATTGAATAGATAATCCTAGATTATAAAATAAAGCAATGTGTACTTTACCTTTATGTTTTAACATTGATTTTTATTGCTTCCCTTATCACAAAGTATATATTCACATTAAATGTAACAAACAAAAAGAAAATTTCATTGGCATTTAAACTATAATTATATCTATAAATTGGGAAAACTGGCATTTTAAAATATGTTTCTCCAGATATTTAAGTGTTCTTTAAATGACCCTCACAATAATTTTGTACTTTTCTTCAAATAAGTTCTATAATTATACAGAAGATTTTCTAATAAAATGTAAAAACATTTTTACACACAAGCAGTCACATATGTATATATGTATATACATGGAGAGAGCATCATTGTATTTATTTGCATTTGATTAGATTTAATTTGTGTTTATAAGATTTGCCTCTTTTGTCTAAAATAATTTTTCTTAAATTTGACCTTGTATACTTCCCTTTATAAACTCTATTCTGCTATTTCTACATTGTGTGATATCTTTTTTTCTTTTAATCTTATTTTGTGTCTGTCTTCCATTTCCTTTCTTTAGTAAATCTCTATTATTTTCTGCCTAATAACATTCCCTCCTTCTTCTGAAAACAGATTACTCTCACCTACTGTTTATGGAAAATTCTTCCTTTATTCTTAATTTTTTCATTCAAAAGTGAGCTTTACAATGCTACAGAATCCACACTCCAGGAGATATATGGACTGACTCAGGATTACTAAAGAGGAGTCTGCAAAATTTTTAGTTCTAGATTAGCATTCCCCTGACATTAAGGTCAATGAATTATGCAATATGTCTCCAGAATTTCATACATATCAAACCAAAGTTATTGTTCCTAAAGAACATCAGGAAATATATGTTTGTAGCAATTTGGCATTGTTTATGAATTCCAAAAATAGTTATTGGATTATGTTTGTAAATTGGTCTGTCTGAAGTTTCACTTTTACTTAATTAAATTATTATTAGGGCTTTGATTGGGCCACATCAGTAGGGCGTTGAGTCCCCACCCACCAAGGGGTGGGGATTCACAGATAAAAAACATGGCAAAAGACAGAGTTGGGAGTTTTTGAGCTGGAGTCCTAGAAGTGAACACAAAGGAGAAGAACACAGAGGAATAAAGATGGCTTCTTAGACATGGCAGAAGCCCCAGGGAGAGAGACAGAGCCATTTGCCTGATAATCTACAGCTGACTTTGTGGAGATAGCAGAGGAGCTGAGCCCAGAGACAAGCAAGCCCCACGAAGAGAGGAACCCAGGAAGCCTGAACTCTCACAGCCATCTTGCGCCAACATGTGGCAATAGACTTTGGTGAGGGAAGTAACTTATGCTTTAAGCCCTCTGTGGGCTTCTACCCCAAATAAATATCCTTTATAAAAGTCAGCAGATCAGCACCCCTTTGGCTGACTAATACAATGGCTAACAGTAGTCAACAAATTGATTCATTTTGGAATTTATTTAAAAGATAAAAGGAATAAACTAATCTCTAAAACTCCTTAAACAAGTCAAAGGAGTTATGGCAGTAAAATTTTTTAACTATAAAAAACTTAGAATCACTGAAAATTTCTGTGGAAAAGAAAATTTCCACATCCATACACTATAATTATGTTCTCTACTAAAGTTAATAAAAACTTTAAATGCATACAATGGCTTCTAGCAAAATAAAGAATCATGAATTTAAAATAAAGGAAAGAGAAATGGAATTTTATATGCTTACCTATCTTCCAGCATTATTCCTTTCAACAAGAAACAGTTTACAATTGATTTCTAGTTTCTGTAGTAAGCAGATGTTGTATGAATAACAAATTCTAAGTATGTGAATGGAATTTCCAAAATAAGTTTTATAGAGGAGGTATAGTTTGTGTATTTTTTAAAATATGGAAATACCAACTATCATGGAAAGCCATTATTTTAAAAAATCAGAATTTCAGAATAAGGAGCTTCTAACTCTGTTAGCAAAGATCTCACAGGAAAACAGCTAGTTGAAAAAATATTCAGACTGTGGAATACTTAACCATTAGGTAACAAGAATGGCTGGGTTTATCCTGAAAGCTTACACAAATAGAACAGTGGACAATATATATAACCCAACTGCTTTCAAACATTGGACAGTAGGTAACACAGGATTTGGATACCCAAGGGATGAGAAACAATTGGGGTTAGTCCATCCAGGATGCACATTATTGATCACAGAGCAGGGATGGAGATCCCTCATGGACCACAGGGTTCTTGGTGAGTTCAGGGACAGAAACCAGAGTTGAAGTAGTTTAAAGCAACTAGAATTTGAGGGGCAGAGTTCTGAAGAGGAGGGAGTTACACAGAAAAAGAGCTACAAAAATATGCACAAGGAACTCAATGAGTCTTTGCTGGCTACTAAGATAGGCAGTCATAAAGTAAAACTCAATGAGTTCAGGTAAAGAATGACTAAGACATTGTGAACTTTCCAATTAGCAGAGAACAAACAGGGATATGAACTGTGCAAGTTACCATGAGTAAGAATGTACACTCATTCTTGAACATTTGAAGCATTCAGTGGATACCCTGGAAATTCCATAACTTAATGGCAGGACTAAGCAATCCCTATAGTAAAGACTACTCTAGATCCACACTAACAAAGCTTAAAAATAAGTTCCAAAGAGATCAAACTGAATCAGTAGCATGATAACTGCCTACCAGGACAAAGTCCAACTTTTTTATAAAGACAACACAGATGTTAAAAATATAAAATCAAAATTTCTAGCATCCCATCAAAAATTACTAGGCACTCTGTATTAGTAAGCCAAAGGGGTGCTGATGCAAAATACCAGAAATCTGTTGGTCGGTTTTTATAAAGGGTATTTATTTGGGATAGAAGCTTACAGTTACCAGGCCATAAAGCATAAGTTTCTTCCTTCACCAAAGTCTGTTGCCACATGTTGGAGCAAGACAGCTGCTAACATTTGCCAGGTTCAGGCTTCTTGGGTTCCTCTCTACCTGGGGCTCCATTTCTCTCTGGGCTCAGCTCCTCTGTTTCCTCCACAAGGTCAGCTGTAGACTATGAGGTTCTCTAGCCTTTGCCTCTCTCCACAAAGCCAGCTGTGAACTGTCAGGTGAATGGCTCATCTCTTTTCCCGGGACCTTCTCTTCTTCCTCACAACCAAGCTTCTCTGTATGCTTACTTCCCGAGGCTCCAGCTCAAGACTCCACATTAGAACTCCAACTCAAAAAACTCCAACTCTGTTCTTTTCCTTGTCTTTTATCTTTGAGACCCCACCCACCAAGGCGTGGGGCTCAATGCCTTACTGACATGGCCCAATCAAAGCCCTAATCATAATTTAATCATGCCCAGAGGAACAGACTGGTTTACAAGTATAATCAAATATCTATTTTTGGAATTCATAAATAATGCCAAACTGCTACACACACCAAGAAGTAAAGTATTATCCACAGCCAGAAGAAAAATAAATCAAAAGAGACCCAGAAATTAAAGAGATGATGGAATTAGCAAATAGGAATCACGTAACTGTGTTCAGGTATTAAAGAAAACATGAAAACAGTGAGGAAAAAGATGGAAGACATAAAGAGAAAAAAGACTTCTAAAGATAAAATTTCTGAAACAGAAAAATCTGTCTTAGTCACTGCAGAAGAAAAGATAAGTGAATTTGTAGACAAAGCAACAGGAACCACCTAAAATGAAGCACAGAGGGGAAGAAAGTCTAAAAATGGAGTTTGAGTAACCTGTAAGACAATATCAAGCAGTCTAACATACTTGTAATTGGATTTCCAGAGAAAGAGAAAGAGATAGCAGAAAAAATATTTGAAGAAATAATAACCCAAAATTTCAATATTGGATGAAATCTATAAAGCCACAGATCAAGTGGCTTCACAAACATCAAAGAGGATAACACAAAGAAAATCATACCAAGCTGCATAAGAATCAAATTTCTGAATACCAATGGTAAAAAGAAAATATTAAAAGCAACAAGGAAAAAAAAAGATGTTATATACAGAGGAAGAAAGGTAAGAATTGCTACAGAATTTTTCTAAGAAATTATTGAAGACAAAGGGCAATGTAATGAAGGAGTGATATCACCAAGCAGTGTAAGACATCCCCAGGAACATTTCTCCTTAGAGGGGAAGATTTGACTATCTAGGTACTCTGGAGGATAATCAAATCTGGAGAATGATTCTACATATGTTGAACTGAAGGGGGAAAAACACCTTAAAAAGGTAGGAAAGCAGCAAGATGGATTTGCCAGTCTAGATCCTTCCCCCATGTTCAGGTCCACACAGTATAAGAGACACAGAGCAGCAGGTCTCCAGCCTGGGCACCTCCTCCCATGGCCACTGACCCCAGAGACATTCACAGTAACTTACTGTCTCCACAGGAACCTAAGCCCACATAGATCTACAGTGGAGCCCTAGTGACTGGTCATGCATGTGTTGAAATCAGCCCCATTTTTGGGACTTGGGAATTGTCCTGAATGACATTGCAACAACAGATACAGCCATTATATACCTTGTCATAACTTACAAAATTGTGCAGGAGAGAGTGTAAACTACAATGTAAACTGTAATCCATGCTTAGTGGCAGTGCTCCAAAATGTGTTCATCAATTGCAATGAATGTACCACACTAATGAGAGATGTTGTTAATGTGGGAAAGTGTGGGAGATGTGAGGAGCGGGTCATGTGGGAATCCCTTATATTTTTTATGTAACATTTATGTAATCTAAGTATCCTTAAAAAAAAATAAAAATAAAAGGATTCAGCCCCCTAGGAACCCATGACAGAACCTTTGTCAAGCTGTACACACTCCCAGCCCAGATCCTAATTTCTGGTGCACCTAAATGAAAGAAAAATTGGATATCTTTGAACATTGACTCCATCTGGCTCCCTGGGTTGGGATTCCTTATGTGGAAGTTACTGGAGGCAGCAAAGCAGCATGAAAAAGAAAAAATGAGTCATTGTATAGCAGTGCAGACTCAGGGCTGAAAGTTGGAGTGATAGGGTGGTCCATAGCATGGGAGAAGAGTTGAGCAAATCATAACTGTTTGGCAGGAAATTTTTGTATAAAAACAAAGAGAAAAATCCAGAGTACACAGACAAGGACCAGAGGAAAAGAAATCTCCTCCTCGAGGAGAAACAGTTGCAAATATTAGGGTAACCTTGAAAATTACTGCACAAGCCTAGTGAAAGAGCAGATACAGAAAGACCTGAGAAAAACCAAACTGTTAACCATGGGCTACTCTAAAGGTTCAGTATATAAACTAGACCAAACATTAAAGAAGAGCCTTAACACACAACCCATCTACACTAAAACCATAGGCAAGAGAGAGAAACTGACTTCCAGAGTTAGCACATCAACATAATCGAATGCCCAGAAATCAACAAAAGATCACAAGTCATACAAAGAAACAGGAAGAGATGGACCATAGAAGGGAAAAAAGTAAAATAATAGAGGAAGCACAGACATTGGAACAACTAACCAAAGACATTTAGTCAAATCTCCTAAGTCAGTTCAATTAGCCGGAGGAAAATATCAATATAGAACTAAAGGATATCAAGAAGAGCATGTGTGAACAGAAAGAAGAATTAGGAAATATAAAAAGGATCATAACAGAATTATGGGGAGGAAAAACACAATAATGGAGATTTTTTTTAAAATATTAGAAGTGAGATTAAAAATTACATTAGGGGTTTTCAACAGCAGATTTTTGAAAAGGCATAGGAAAGAATCAGCAAACTAGAAGACAGGGCAATCAAAGTCATACAGTCTGAAGCACAGATAAAGAAAAGAATGAAAAAAGGTGATCAGAGACTAAAGGACCTGTGGGACAACATGAAGTGCACTAATATATGCATTATTGTAGCTCCCGAAGAAGAGAAGAAGAAAAAATAGGCAGAAGGAATATTTGAGAAAATAATGACCAAAAATTTCACAAATTTGATCAAAGACAAGAATATACATGTACAAGAAGCTAAGCCAATGCCAAATAAAATAAACCTTGTTTTAGTTTCCTAGCTAATAAAACAAATACCATACAATGGATTGGCTTAACAACAGGAATTCTTTGGTTCTCTGTTTCAGAGGCTAGATGGCTTGTTTCCTCCCAGGATCCACATCTCCTGGCTGGCCAGCCATCATTCTGGTTCCTAGGCTTTTCCATCACATGGCAATGCACTTGGCAGTGTCTTCTCCTATCTCTTCCAGATTCCATTGACTTCCAGTTTCTGGCTGCTCCCCAGAGCTTCCTCTTCTGTGTCCAATTTCCATGGCTTATAAAGACTTTAGCAATATTGGATAAAGGCCCACCCTCATCAAGTTTAGGCACACCTTAATTAATAACATCTTCAAAGGTCTTATTTACAAATGAGTTCACACCCACAGGACCAGGGGTTGAGACCTGAACATTCCTTTTGTTGTCCCAACAGTCTGCCCTCTGGACACCCAAAACACGTGTTGTTCCCAAATGCAAAATGCATTCATTCCATTCAAACATCCCAAAAGTCTTAAGCCATTTGAGTATAATGATAAGTATAAAATCTCATAGAAATCAGCTATGGGTGTGGTCTGTCCTAGGGCAAAATTCCTCTCTCTGTTTGATTGACCTGTGAAACCTAGAAAACAAGTTATCTGTTTTCAACATACAATGGAGGGATAATCATAGAATAAAAATTCCCATTCCAGAAGGGAGAAATTGGGGGAAAAAAAACAGGAGCTACTATCCCCAAACAAACCCAGAAACCAGCAGGGTAAACTCCATTAGGTCTGAGAATCATCTGTGGATTGATGCTTTGTGCTCCAGGCCTGTTAGAGTGGCAGCCCCACCCCTTCCAAGTGTTTTTGCTGAGGCCCTGTTCCCTCTGAACAATGGGGTATAGGCCCCAACCTCTCCAAGCATCAGAAAGGCAGCCAGGCTCTCCGTGAATACTGGGTCATAGTCCTCACTGTCTCTGAGCATTGGGGTGGCAGCACTATCCCTGAACAAAGGCGTGTAAGGCCCATTCCCTCCAAGAACTGAAGTAGATGACTGGCCCCCTCCAAGCACATGGGCTGGCCTGCTCTCTTGACCCAAACAGATGTTTTTAGTCTAAACTTTTGCTTCCATGGTTCTGCCCTTGAAGTCATTATTCCTTCCATTTTGTCCTTTATCTGTCCCTTTCAATCTAGGTTAGCAGTGATTCTGCTCAAATTTTGCAAAAAAAAAAAAAAAAAAAAAAAAAAAATTGTCCAAACCATCAGACAACAGAACTTTTTAAAAGTCCCTGCTGGATAACTGCATTTCCATTCTTGACTTCCACAGAAATGGATGACTGGATCCATAATTAGCCACAATGTCGTTAGCAAAGGGTTATTCAGTTAAGCCATCACATGGAGTCCTGTGCTCTGGACACTCACTTCCCAAAAGCTCAGGGAGTTTCCTGATAGAGCCACTTCTGGCCCTAGTCTCAGAGCACACAATCTGGATAGGCTCCAAATTTTCCAAACCATCAATTTCTGGTTTCTTTGTACATATGAGTTTAATCCTCAGCTTATCTCTTTCCTCTCTCATTTCACTATAGGCTGCAAGGAAAAACTAGGCTGCATCTTTCACATTTAGCTTGGAAATCTCCTCACCTAAATATCCAAGTTCATTGCTTATGAGTTCTGTCTTGTATCCAAACTTGGAACTCAATTTCACCAAGTTCTCTGCCACTTTATAACAAGAATCACTTTCTTCCAGTTTCCAACAACACATTCATCATTTACTTCTAAGGTCTTACGACAAGTACCATTAACATGCATTTTTCTACTTCAAAGCAATCTAGGCTTTTTCTATCAAGCACCTCACAATTCTTGAAGCCTCAACACATAACCCATTTCCAACATTTTCAGGTATTTGTCATAGCACTACCCAAATTTCTGCTACCAAAAAAAAAAAAAGATTTTAGTATCCTGGCTACTAAAATAAGTAACATACAAGGGGTTGATTTAACAAAAGGAATTTCTTAGCTCACAGTTTCAGAGGCTAGATGGCTTACTTACTTCCAGGGTCAGTATCTTCTAGTTGACTGGCAATCTGTGGGGTTCCTTGGCATTTCCATTACATGGCAATGTACATGACAGCATCTTCTCTTATTTCTTCTGGATTCCATTGACTTCCAGCTTCTGGCTACTCCCTGAAGCTTTTTCTGTGTCCAATTTCCTTGGCTTATAAAGACTATAGCAATATTGGATTAAGACCCACCCTCATTCAGTTTGGATACACCTTAACTAATAACATCTCAAAGTTCCTCTTGACAAATGGGCTTACACCCACAGGACCAGGGATAGAGACCTAAACTTGATTCAATCCCCAAAAAACCCTAATAGACTTACTCCAGACATATACTAATCAAAATTTCAAATGCCAAAGATTAAAAGAGAATTCTGGAAGCAGAAAGAGAAAAGGAATTTGTCACATAGAAGCGATAACTCAATAAGACTAAATGCCAATTTCTCATCGGAAACCGCGGAGGCAAGAAGGCAGTGGTATGATATATTAAAGGTACTGAAAGTTAAAAGCTGTGAGCCAAGAATTCTATACCTGCCATAACTGTCCTTCAAAAATGAGGGCAAATTTTAGACACTCACAGAGAACCAAAAATTGAGAGAGTTTATAACCAATTATAGACCAATAGCCCTCATGAATATAGATGCAAGACTCCTCAACAAAATATTAGCAAACTGTACCCAACACCACCTTAAAGGTGTTGATCAAATGGGATTAATCCCAGGTATGCAAGGGTAGTTCAATATAAAAAAATCAATTAATGCAATATACCACTTTAATAAAACAAAGGGAAAAAATTATCATTTCAATTGATGCAGAAGAGGTGTTTGACAAAATTCAGCATCCCTTCTTGATAAAAACACTCAGAAAACCAGGAACAGAAGAAAACAGCCTTAACATGTTGAAGAACATATATAAAACACCCATAGTTAACATCATAGTGCCTGATGAAAAAACAAAATCATTCAGTTATTACCTAAATAAATGGAAGGACATTCTGTGTACATGGATTGGAAGACTAAATATTGTTAAGATATCAGTTCTATCCAAAGTGATTTAAGGTTCAACATAATTGCAATTAAAATTCCAACAGCCTTCTTTGCAGAAATGGAAAAGCCAATCATCATATTTATATGGAAGGATAAGGGGCCACAAATAGCCAAAACCATCTTGAAACAGAAGAATGAAGTTGGAGGACTCACACTTCCAATTTTAAAATTTATTACAATTCTACAGTAATCAAAACAGCATAGTACAGACTTATAGATCAATGGAATTGAATTCAGAGTTCAGAAATCAACCCTCATGTCCATGGATAATTGGTTTTTGACAATGGTGTCAAGTCCACTCAATGGGGAAAGAATAGTCTCTTCAATAAATGGTGTTGGGAAAACTAGATATCCATATGCAAAAGAGTGAAGATGTAACCTTACCTCACGCCATATACAAAAATTATCTCAAAACAAATCAAAGATATAATTATGACATCCAAAACTATAAAACTCCTTGAAGAAAACAAAAACATCTTCTGGGTCTTGTGTTAGGCAATGGAACCTTAGACTTTACACAAAAAAGACACAAGCAAAAATAATAGGTAAATGAGACTTCATCAAAATTAAAAATTTTGTGCATGAAAGGACTCCATCAAGAAAATGAAAAGACGGCCTACAGAATGGGAGAACATTTTTGGAAACCACAAATCTGATAAGGAATTGATATGCAGAATATAAAAAGAAATCCTACAACTGAACAACAAAAAGACAATCAACCCAATTTAAAAATGGGCAAAAGACTTGAATAGATATTTCTCCAGAGAAGATATACAAATGCCCAGTAAGCATATGAAAAGATGCTCGATGTCATTAGCCATAGGAAATGCAAATCAAAACCACAATGAGATACCATGTCACACCCACTAAAAAAGCTACTATTAAAAAATGGAAAATTATAAATATTGGAGAGTTAGGAACACTCATTCATTGGCGGGAATGTAAAATGGTACAGCTACTCTGGAAAACACTTTGGCTGTTCCTCAGAAAGTTAAGTATAGAATTGCCATATGATGCAGCAATCCCACTTCTGGGTATACATCCAAAAGAATTGAAAGCAGACATGAGTAGATATTTTCACACCAAAGTTCATCACAGCATTATTCACAATTGCCAAAAGGGAAAGCAATCCAAGTGCCCATCTACAGACAGGTGGATAAACAAAGTGTGATGTATATACATAATGGAATACTATTCACCTGCAAAATGGAATGGAGTTCTGATACATTCTACAATAGGGTTGAACATTGAAGATATCATGTTAAGTGAAATAAGCCAGACACTAAAGGGCAAACATTGTATTATCTCACTGATAAGACATAATTAGAATATTTATAGAGTCAGAAACAGAATACAAAAAAAAAAGAAACTGAATACAGGATATCAGTGGCCAGGGTGGGGTAGGAGAATGGGGAGTTATGTTTTATTTGGAACAGATTCTGTTTGGGGTGATGGAAAAGTTTGGTAATGGGTGCTTGTGCATTCTGAATGTAAATAACACTGCTGAATCATATGTTTGAATGTGGTTAAAAGGGGGAAATTTTAGGTTGTATGTATGTCACTAGCTATTCACGATACTTTTTTTCTTCCCTCTGAGCACACAGCTGCACCAATTCCCCAGTCTCGCTTGCAGATAGATGTGGCATGGGCCTGAAATGGGGCAGACTTGAGGTATACCCTTTCCAGGCTGGTCATTAAATCCTCCTCCACAGACTCCCCCGTTCTCTTTCCCTTTCTTCGGTGATCTTAGGCATGGCAGTGGCAAATGGGGAATGTCTGGGTCCCTAAATCATCACATGGAGGTGATCTACCTGATAATCTGAGATTTGGGGACTTGTTTCTCATAGCAGGTAGCATTACCTTAATGATACAATGAATTATTATTGATAAAATCCCTGTCCTCAAGAAGGCTGTAACGTAATTACTACAAAAGAGCTAAGAATCACCATAGGCAGAGTCTAATAATTTGTAAAAGCAATGCAGAAAGCAGGAAACCCTACAAGATTAACCAATAAGGGTAATGTCTGCTGACCAGCCATGAGGACAGGAACTCTCTGACATCAACAGCTGACCTACTCGCATGCTTGGACTTCACTATTTTGCTAATCTCTACCATAACCGCCCCCCGTGAAACTCTTTTATTAGTCACTCTAAGGAATAAACATTAGCTTTGTTGATATGCTCTGCCATATGACTGTTTTCTATGTTATTAAACTTTGCTATTATCCTTATTTTCTTCCTTCTACTCACTGGATATATTTAGCTTTTTTTTAAAAAAAAATTGAGGTGGTTATTTAGCACATTCATTTTCAGCTTTCCTTCTTTTTTAGTTTAAGTAGTTAAGGCTAAACATTTTCTCTTGAATCTTGCATTAGCTGATATAGTGTTTTTTGTTATCATTCAGATCAAAATAATGTCTAATTTCCCATGGGATATTTACAAGTATGTTTCTTAAATTTGAAGCAGATTTAAGACAAAAAGGCAATTTGTTATTTATTTCCAAATTGCACTGTGATGAGAGAACAAAGCGTATTTCTAACTTTTTTTTTTTTTTTTTTTGGACGTACTGGGGATTGAACCCAGGACCTTGTATGTGGGAAGCAGGTGTTCACCCACTGAGCCACACCTACTCTGGTTTTCTAACTTTTAAAACTTGTTGAAACTTTGCCTTTTGAGCCAATATTTTTATAATTATGATGTGTAATTGAAACGAATGTGTGTTAAGCAGTTTTTAGCTTGCTAATCATGCTTTTCAAATTTCCTCTAACTTTTTTTTTTTTTAAGCTAGTTCAATCAGTTACTGGGAAAGATATTAAATTTCTCATTATAAATATGGATTGGGCCAATATTCCTTGTAATCCTGCCAGTTTTTGCTACATAAAGTTTCAGATTATGTTACCAGGTGCATTTGAGTTTAATATCGTATCTTCCTTGTGAATTGAATCTTCTATCATTGTGATAATGCTCTCATTATCTCAAGCAATATTTTTGCCTTAAAATTTATTTCGACTAATTTTAAGAAAGCTCTATCAGGTTTTTGTTTTAGAATAGAAATACCGAGTGTAACTTTTCCAATCTTTATAATTTGTATGTTTGAGATTTTTCTTCATAATGAGTATATAATTGGATGTTTTATCATGTATGACAACCTTGTCGTGTAAATGGAGCATGTAGTCCATTTATATATAACATAATTATTGAATTATTGGCTATAAATTGCCATCTTATTTTTACTTTATTACTTTCTTAATCTATATATTTTCTCTTTTTTTGACATTTCTTGCTATTTCCCCTTCTACTAGTTTAGAGGCTCTTTTCACTCTATACTCTCCCTAGTTGATTTTACCTATTCTAATGGATTTAGTTTCCTATTCTATTCAATTCCAACTCTATATCCTCCTATCCCTGACCTCTCTCCAGAGTTCACACTGTATACTATGTACTCTATGTATACATAGAAAATCCTACGTTAAAACCAGCTTGGATCTTTCTTTTGTTTTTAATCCCTGAAGCTCGTATATACAGTCTTGCACATGTATTTCATTGAATTTTTATTTCAGGTTTTTTCTAATACATATATTGTTGTGGGTTTATTCTGTGTACCCAAAATACACAGTCAAATCCCAAACCCCAGCACCTGTGAATATAGCCTTTTTTAGAAATGGGGTCTGTGCAGATGTAATCAAGTTACAGTGGGCCCTAATCCAATGGCTGGAGTCTTGATACGCAGAGGGAATTTTGCACCCAGAAACACATAGGGAGAAGGCCATGTGAAGATGGAGACAGAGCCTTCAGAGGGAGCAGGCTCTGCAGAAGCCTGCATCTTGGACTTCTACCCTCCAGAACTGTGACAGGATACATTTCTCTTAAGCCACCAAGTGTATGTCACTTTGTTATGACAGCCCTACACACATCTTTTCTTTCTGACTAGATTATACCTACTTTGAATAAGGGACATATTTACTGCACAAGGTCTTCAATGTCTTTTTGAAAACATAAAACAAAACAGAATCATGACATACTCTTTTAATTAAATTATTATTAAATTTTGAATGTGAGTGATTTCATATATCAAAAAAGTAATTTACATTTACTAAATGAAAAATATAATGATTTTTGATCTTTGAAAAGGTAACATATTCATCACAGTGCTAGAAAATTTAAGATTAGAATTTAGAAACTCAATTTTTAAAGTAAAATAGTTCCTTCAATATTAAAAGCCGAAGACTAAAAGTAAGCTGTTAAGAATATGAAAAATAAGACTATTAAAAAAGCGTAATACTGTCTTTCTTAGTTTCCCAGCTGCTATGACAAATACCACACAATGTGTTGACTTAAACAAAGGGAATTTATTGTCTAATGGTTTCAGAGGCTAGAAGGCTTACTTCCTGCTTGGGTCAGTAGGGTTCTGGCCAGCCAGCAATCCTTGGGATTCCTTGGCTTTCCCGTCACTTGGTGATGTCCTCTGCTTTCTCTTCCAGGTTCCATTGACTTCTGGCTTCCAGCTCATTCCTGTGACTTTCTCTTTTATAATGTATCCAGTAACAGGATTAAGACCCACCTGAATTCAGTTAGCATCACTGTTACTAAATATAAAATCAATTGTCCTATTCACAATGGGTTCACATCCACAGAAATGGGATTAAGAACGTGTTTTTTTCTAAGGTACATAATTCAACATACCACACTTGCTTATGTATAAAAGTTTACTTAATAAACAAATGTTCGTTATTATAATAAAGCCATTCAACATTCACTAAATGTTTGCTCCAAAATTTTTATGAAAAATTACTCCTCAAAGTTTTGTAAAATTTGTTTAAATCATTTGACTAGTTAGTTATTAAATAATGTGAACTACTAGATATTGTGTGAGTATAAATATAAAAGCATGCATGCAATATTAAAGCAGACAAGCAAAGTCTCTTAAAACATCAAAAGCAAGTTTAGTTATTGATCCAACAGGGTCAAGTTACAAGTCTCAATTTCTTTTTCAAATGGCTCTATCTGTATAGGGAAAGTAAATACCAAGAGGAGGTTAAAATCAGAATATATTTAGCCACCCCCTATTTTATTTCCACAAGCACAAACAGATCTTTTCAAATATTTAATTTAATAATTTGAATTTAGGTGATTCAAAGAGTATTTCAGTCAATTTGTACATCATGGCATCTAGAATATTTAATAAAGAGCTCTGTAGAATATTTATTACTCTATTTCATTTTAAATTCTTAGTCTCAGTTTGATTGGATTATCCTCCTCGCTTCTCAAATCAGAAGAACAAATCTTAGACTTTCATTAAAAACTAAGAAGTAGCATAAAAACTAAAAATTGGTTAAAATCTGAAATGAGGCTATAAATTTCTGAACAAAAACAACAGATCTTCATGATTTAAAATATTTTTTCCTTAAACAGCTATAACTCAATTTGGACCATGCATGTTTAATACTTGAGAGTTTATTCCATTTTAATTCATATTTAATATTATGCCATGTATTGCATTTTCCAAAATTTTCTGTCAAGGCACTCATGATTCCTTTCCTGTAAGCAGTATGGCTTAATGGAAAGCAGGTAGGTTTTGAAATCAGACTGCCTAACCTTAAGCAATTTACCTAAAATCTTTGAGCCTAAGTAGGCTCCTGTAATGGCAATGACAATAGGGTCTATTTCATAAAGTTGTTTATCAAGATTTTTAAAAGACAATGTCAAGTGCCTGGGGCACATGACAACACATTTTTTTTTTTTTTTTTCTGACAACACATTTAGCTCTTATCCCACCTCTATTTTTTAGAAGAAAGTAAGTCAACAAAAGGAGGGGAAATATGCTTAAGATTATGCTGCACATCTTGATTTTTGGATTATCATTACTCTCGATTTGAAGTGGTGCAATTAAGTCCAAAGGCTATATTTATTGTTTTTATTTCAGTAGATTCCAATTTTACATTTATGAGTGTTTTAAGAAAAATTCAAATATATTGGACACAATCTAAAGATGAGGTTTTATAAAAAGAGCTTGAAATTCCTTTAAAGTTTTGGAGTTCAATTATACAATAATATTTAAACTTATAAATAAGCATGTGAATCTATCAGTGGTTTTTATGAGATTATTTTTCTAGTCCAAACATTTTTAACAACCATTATACATCATAAATTATCCATTTGTTTAGCATCATTTCAGGAGGGGGAAAAATAGTTGACCTGGTATTTGAGTACTTATATGAATAGAAAGCTTAAGGTTTTCAAGATTTAAGGACCATACAGTAGTTTATTACTCAAGTTTATCTGAGTCAAAAGATATAGAGAAAAGAAAAATAGGAATTATCCTAAAAAGAAGTAGAATTATTTAGGCTAGAGGAAGCATAACTGAGTAGTATTTTAATATAATCCAGTATATTTCATTATTATACAGAGGTGAATAACCACATATCTATGGAAGGCAGGAAGTAGAAAGACATTTTACCAGAAGTTTATGAAAGTTTTGAAATATACTTAAGTTATTTTCCATTTCTTAAGCCCTGGAAAGATCATTGAGTTTGGTTTTTATAATAATAATTTTAAAAACCCTCATTATTAGTCTAGAAATGCCAAAAGCTTATTTGCAAAGGGTAATTTCTGCTTTTAATGCCTGCCTTTTGGACAAGTGGAGAATTTGAAGAGCCAGCCTCTGGAGAAGGAACAGCTGATGTACCAGTAAAATGTCTGCTGGGGTTTTACAACAAGAGAGAATAAATAGTAGATGTCTCAACTGCAGGTCAAGCCTCTGGTGCGTGCAAACGTGGAAGGCAGTGGTCTGTCCAACTGGGATGTGGACAGTACCTGTCTAGAGTACTCTCTAGAGTACTAGAACTTCTAAGAACTTCTAAGTCAAAACAAAAACAAACAAACAAAAAAACCCTCTCAAACCAATTACACTTTATTATCCTCAGGAATATGTTCACAGATGTGCAATAGAATTGTATAATCAGCATTGTCAGTTACTGATGTAAGAAAGAGAAACTATTAAAATTTGTCCATGTTTTTGGATAACTACTCCTGAAGGCTGCCAGTTTTGTTGTTCATTGCACTCAAAGACAAATGATGGATTTAGTACCATAAAAATAAAGTGATTCTCCTGTGAAAGTCTCATGACTCCCCTTATTAGATGAGAGCTCAATTACTGGAGTTTTTTTCTTCGTCCAGATTTTCTTTTTAATATCTGCCTTCATCCAAGACAGGACTCTTGCTCTTTTAACAGAACCGCAGTGATTTTGTGGCATTATTGCATTTGTCTTTTCTTATTGCATTAGAGCACTTTGCTCATATCACCACTATGACAATATATATGACAACATAAATTGCTAGTCTCCACTAGATGATGAGTTTCTTGGGTACAGAGAATATGCCACATCCATTTTCATATCCACATCACATAGCACAGTGCCAGGTACCTAGAAGATAGCAATACATTTTTGCTGATTTGCTTCATTGAATTATTGTAAGTTACCATGGTGGATTGAATTGTGTACCCCAGTTTGGACATGTTTTTGGTCTTGGTCCGAATTCTGGTGGGTGTGGACCCATTATAAATAAGATCTCTTCAAGATGTTACTTCCGTTAAGGAGTAGTCCAATTGAATAGGTCTGGCTTTAAAATAGCTATCAACAATTTTGTGTACTGCCCTGGCATCCAACTTCTCTTGGCTAAGCCAGTTGCCTTTACGCTGAACTTTGGCCTAGTTAATAAGAAGTTTTCCAATGCTGAGGCATAAATGCCCCCCAGAGCCCAAACCCGCCTCTGTGGCCACCACCCACACCACCCACACATCTCACCCAGAACCCACAGCTGGTCCCAAATGATAAGATGATCATCCCCAACACCCTTGGCCTGTGTTTGCTTTAAACTAACCAATCCTTGATCCCCAGGAAATTACCAGCCTGCACCCTTGGACCACAACAAAGGCACCAGCCCAAGAGTCCCGCTTGTTCTGCCTGTGTGCTCCCCACCTGCTGGTTGAACCACCCGAGCCCATTGTGCTTCCCGTAGATCCCTCATGGCCCCCTTCTCTCTCTGGGATCTGTGAGTAACAAATTATCTTTTCTTGGGCATTATGGCCTCAGTTTCCCATTGTGTCCCACCTGAGCTCCATCCAGACCCAAATTTAAAATCCAACCTAGGGAAGCAGATGTGGCTCAAGTGATTGCACTCCCGCCTACCACATGGAAGGTCCTGGATTCAGGTCCTGGTGCCACCTGGGGAGGACGGGCAGATGTCCGCACCGGCTGTAATGAGAGCTAGATGCCACACCCCGCTGCCAGGAGAGCTAGAGGCCGCACCCTGCAGCAATGAGCAGGCGCCTAAACGTGCAGATGCCACAAGCCAGCAGATGCTGTAGCCCATGGGGAACGGATGTGGCTCAGGACGTTTGGCATTCGCTTCCCATGTGGGAGGTCCCGGTTTCGGTTTCCTTTCTGGAGAAGGCGAGCAAACAATGAGAGACCATAGTCTTTGAGGAGAAAGCATCGCCTTGCTGACACCTCAATTTTGGACTTCTCCTAGCCTCAGAACCGTGAGCCAATAAGTTCCCATCATTTAAGCCAAGCTATTGTACGGTATTTGTTTAAGCAGCTGGGAAACTAAAATAGCAAGATAAAAACATAAATAGTAATTTTTTTTTTTTTAAGATTTATTTTATTTATTTCTCTCCCCCCCATCCCACCTCATTGTTTGTGCTCACTTTCTGCTCTCTGTGTCCATTCATTGTGCATTCTCTGAGTCTGCTCATCTTATGTTTAGGAGGCACCAGGAACTGAACCTGGTACCTCCCATGTGGGAGAGAGGTGCTTAATCACTTGAGCCACCTCTGCTCCCTGCCTTGTTGTGTCTCTCATTGTGTTTCCTCTTTGTGTCTCCTTGTTGCGTCATCTTGTTGCACCATCTCTCTGTGCCAGCCCACTGAACCAGCCCGTTGGGTCAGCTTGCTCTCTTGCTCTTCTTCTGTGAACCCGGGACCTCCCATGTGTTAGGCAGGCTACCAAATGCTTGAGCCACATCCGCTTCTCCATGAATAGTAATTTTAAGCCCAATATCTAGAAACATTCAGTACCTCTTGATGTTAGAATAGAATATATCATTTTACTGTCTTTCTTATAGTAAAAGGTGACTTCTTGTGCTATTTGTATAAATAAGAATTTCATAAAGAATACTAAGCATTGTCAGCATAGATTCATTCTCTCAACAACATGTTCCAAACATCTATTATGTGTAAATCACTATTGTTAGCCCTGGGGGGAAATGTGACTATGACAGGAATAGTCCCTGACTTAATGGAGCTTAAAGAATAGTAAAAAAAATATTTATCCTATTATGTTCCTATTAATTGGGCCCAACTTCTCGGTACTTCTTAGAAGTATAATCGCTTAGGGGAATGGTAGTGAATATGGTTATATCACTAGTCTGTCTTTTAAAGAAATCTCTTTAAACACCAAAAGGAGAAATTGAAACCAATGTCGTTTAGGTAGTTGTAGGTGAAGGTGCGGTAGCAGCACAGGTCTATTTCCTACAGTGTTCCTTTAAAAGAAACTCATCTTGATAGTAAGATGCCCAAGGAACCAAAGTCAAAATTAACACAGACTCTGAAGCCTGTATTGTGCAGAAAGCCTTTTTATTCAGGCACCAGGTTTGACCCATTCCAGAATGTTCTAGGAAGGTAATCGGGAATTCAGGATTCCAGAATTCTAGTGCATACTTCCTCTCTAACCCTGACATGGTCATTTTTTCTTGGTAATTTATATGAAACTGTAGGTGGAGTGTAAGTGATGTAATAAGAACTAATATTTACTAGTCATCTTCTTATTTCTCTACTTTACTGGATATGAAATGATTATTTCATATCTGTGCTTTCTGCACTTTTCCTTATAGGAGGTTAGACTTCTATAACATTAAGCTAGTAAATAAATTTATACTGAAAATAAAACAAATATAGCAATGTTAGTTAATTGAATGGTTAGTATTATTCATAAGGCTAATTTTGGTGTCAAAATAATATTTTCTTATTTTAAAACAATGGATATGAGACAGGGAATGCTGCCTTGAATGGTATTTAAAAGGGATCAGATTTAAATATACCCATAAAATAGCCCTCTTCCTGTGGTCTTTTTAGGTACAAAAAGATGTACTAGACTAAAACTCACATGGTTTTCAGGCTTTTGATCATGGTTGTTAATCTCTGTTCTTTGGAAACTTACTCTATATTTAGAATAAGTCCTATTTTATGGAAGAAAACACTCTTTTGAAAAAACATTTTGGTTATTATTGTTAAATCATAGAGGTGAAGCGAACAGTTCTCTGCCTTACATGCAATCACCCAGTAGCTTCCCACGTGACCTGGAATAAAATCCAGATCCTAGCCATAGCTTAAAAAGCCCGTGCATCTCATCTCCCACACCTCTCTCCCTCTCTGCCTAATTCTCTGGGTACCCTGGCCTTCTGTTCTTCCAGGAGCATCTGAGTTCAAGCTCAGTTTAGGGTCTTCGCACATGCTTGTTACCCTGCCCATGACGCTTTTCCCCTGGGCCTCACGTTGCTGTTTCCATTACATCATTCAAGTTTCAGCACCAATGATGCCACCTCAAAAGAGACTTCCCTGATCTCTGGGTTTAACATATACACCCTCAACAAGTTCACTCTCTTTTTTCTACTGCCTCGTTTTGTTTTCTTCATAGCACCTATTGATATCTGAAATTCTTATCTTAGTAATTGTATTAGTCAGCCAGAAGAGGTGCTGATGCAAAGTACCAGAACTCTGTTGGCTTTTATAAAAGGTATTTTTGGGGGTAGAAGCTTACAGTTACAAGGCCCTAAAGAGTCCAACTCAAGATACCATAAGAGGTACTTTCTCACCCAAAGTCTGTTGTCATGTGTTGACGCAAGATGAATGCCAATATCTGCAAAGGTTCAGCCTTCCTCTTTCCTCTTAAGGCTCCATGGGCCCAGCTTCTCCTGATCTCAGCTGTTGGCTGGCATAAGATTTGTCTCTCTCCCCAGGGCTCATTTCTTTCTGGGCTCAGTTGCTCTGTTCTCTTCACAAGGTCCGCTGTAGACTATCAGGCTCATCTCTCTTCCCAGGGCCTCTGTCATGTCTTTTTCTCTGTGTGTGTCCGCCTACCAAGGGGGCGGGGACTCAATGTCCTACTGACATGGCCGAATCAAAGCCTTAATCTTAATTTACTCAAGTAAAAGTGAAACCTCTGAATTTAATACAATCAAAGGCTATCATGCCCAGAGGAACAGACCAGTTTACAAACATAATCAGTGTTTCTTTTTGGAATTCATCAATAATATAAAATTGCCACAGTAATGTATTTTTTTAAATATATATATATTTTTATTATTTTAAAGATACTTAGATTACACAAATGTTACATAAAAAAATATAGGGATTCCCATATGCCCCGCTCCCCATACCTCCCACATTTTCCCACATAAACAACATCCTTCTTTAGTGTGGTACATTCATTGCAATTGATAAACGCATTTTGGGGCATTGTCACTGAGCATGGATTATAGTTTACATTGCATTTTACACTCTTTCCCACACAATTCTGTAGGTTATGGGAAGATATATAATGGCATATATCTGTCATTGCAGTGTCATTCAGGATGATTCCCAAGTCTCGAAAATACCCCCATATTACACCTGTTTTTCCCTCTCCCTGCCCTCAGAGCCTCCAGTGGCCACTGCCTCCACATCAATGCTGTGATTTCTTCCATTGCTAGAATCACAACAAGTCTGTAGTAGAATACCAGTAAGTTCATTCAAGTCCATCATTCCCCAATCCTGAGGATTCTGGGATGGTGATGTCCACTCCACCTCTAATTGAGAGAGGGCTTTGATCCCATACAGTCGATGGATGGGACTCTCTTGCTTGCCGTTGTAGACTCTCTCGGTTCCTTGGTATGGTGGTTGTCAATCTTCACCTCAGTAGTTGTCCTGGGTGAGTCCAATGAACTGGAGAGTAGGTGTTGCAACTCTGCTGAGGCTCAGGGCCCAGCTGGCACATGGACAGCCCAGAGATTCAAGTTTCTTGGGTGTACATCTACCAACTCCAGCACCAACTATAAGTTCAAATAGAAGGGACAGATAAGCCATGTGTAGGAGAGCCATAAGTGAGTCCAACTCTGTCACACTCAGGAGCACAAACTCCAAAGTAGGGCCCACTGTCAAGGCACCAAACTTTGGAGCCATCTGCCAAGACTATAGGACTTGGGTATAGTATCTACTTTGGCAGTCTATGAGATCCTGCTGAGACGTGCATAAGTGTTACCTCTGGGATGACCTCCCGACTCACTTTGAGGTCTTATAGCCATATAAACTCTTTTATCTTTACCTTTTTCCAGTAATGTATTTATTTATTGTGTATTTCTCCTACTAAAGCATGATCTAAGAGGCCAGGCCCTTGTCTGTTTTGTACATAGCTGCTGCTCAATAAATACTTGCTGAATGCACACATGAATGAATGAATGAATGAATGAACATGATTCTAGTGGATTTTAAAGACTCTCCAAAGAAAGGTAATATTTTAATTGCCTAGTTGAACTACTACTAAGGATGGTATCTTATATCTACCCCAAATTCTTATCTTTTACCTAGTGCTCTTGTTTTTCTGTTCTTCTTAGAATAGCTTCACATATTTGAATATTTTTCTCCCAGACTAAGTAATTTCAGTTCCTTTAGTCTTCTCTCTAGAGTCTTATGCATTCATATTCTAACAATGGATGTCTGTTTCTCCAATGAAATCTATTCAAGTTTTCCTCCTTGCACAAATTTTTAGAAGCTTGTAAAAGTAGCCATTCTATGAATAAGGTTCAAATCAGTGTTGAAAGCTATGAATCATCATTTAATGTACAAAGGGGTAGATTGATGGCTAATAGCGATTTGTTTATTCTTTCCTAGTGAAAATTAAAATGTTATTACTACAATACCCATGCATGTAGTAATATTAAAGCCATAGTCCTTATAGTTATAATTTCTTATTTTCATCATTTTTTAAATGAAACAAAGATGATTTAATGTTTCCAGACTTTCAAATTATAGCTACATAACCTTTAAAATGCGAATAAGCATAAACAAATGTTTCCTTCAAATCCTAATTGACAATTAATCCCTTTTTGTCCTTCCCCCTTTGTCATCAATTTCAACAATATTATGCTCAATTTGTTGGGTGGCCTCTGACATCTGGGCTGCACAAATTCAATCAAAGGCATTTGACATTGAAGAACTGCTCATGGCATGCAAGACTCCACATTAACTGTGAAGCTCAGTCTTTTAGAAAATCCAAAAGACATCAGGTCCCATTTCATGAAAATCGTTAGAAAGTTATTTGCTCTGCATGTAGAAGGAAGGCAGTCATGTAGTAATAAATCCTCTAATATTAGCTATAGTCCTTCTGATATTCAATAGATTTATAGAAAAGAGTGAAGAGTTTTCTGAGAATGGTAGCTCATCACTCCCATGATTTTCCCAAAAATGAAAGTCTGTCCTGTTATCTTTTTATTCAAGTCCTTATAAAACTTTTTCAGCAACCAGAATCTGAAGATTTATGGATATAAAATGTATAAATCAGCTATTAAAGTGCACATCTGTCCCTTTGTCAAAAGGAAAAAAAAAAATCCTATATGCATAAAATGAGAGTCACTGATGTACCTTAATATTGAATTCTTTAATGATGTCTTACTGGTTTCTTTGACTTTCTTCCTTTGTTAGCATGGATGCTTGTGTGTGCCCAGGATTCCCGAGTAGATTCAAATAAGAAGAGAGACTGGACTCTATGTATTTGGATCTATTTATTTGGATTACTAGTGCATGGATCAACTACCTCGCACACTGCCCTCAATGTCTGTCTGGACTTTTTTCTGATCACATGCTCTCTGGAGCTCTTTAAAGCATCTGTTGGCTTTCAGATTTGTTCAAAATTTGGCCTTACACTATCCAACTTAATTTTCCATGAACCCCCAACAGGTCTTCTCCAATAGTGTGCTACTCCCTAAAGCTGTCATTCCTCTGTACACACTACGACTTCTGCTCCCGTGCTGCCATTCATACTCTCACCTGCCTGTCTGGAGAATCTTCCCTTTCTTTACCCATCACAGTGCCCACCCCTCAAATTCCAAGTGAAATTACATTTCAACCGGTGAAATCTTCGCTTGTCTCCGTCCTTCCCACTACTGATTACCCAACCTGAAGTCCCCACTGGTTTTCCTCTTCTTGGAATCTCAAAGAGGTTCGAAATTGAGAATTTAGATATGGCATTGTGTGCTGTTTGCTAGTTATTTTATACATACTACTCATATCATTAAAATTTGGTTATAAGTTCCTAAAAATCAAAACACCATGTCTTGTGGAGAGGTTGTAGCTCAGTGGTTGAGCACTTGCTTCTCATGTACAAGGTCATGGGTGGTACCTCCTCAAAACAAAAACCCACCATGTCTTAATTTTTTTTTCTCTCCCAGACCAATTAATACAGTTATGGCACATGGCTTGGAGTGTGGGGAAACGTTCAAGTGTCTCTCAAGTCCCTTAGCCACCAAACATAGAGTCAGTGATAAAGAAATGCTTCTGTTGATTGATTTGTTTGTTACAGGTCAATATTTATGTTCTAAGTGATGAAAAGAAGTGGCAAACAATGCTATGGACAGGAAGGAAGCAGTATTATAGACAAGGACATGGTAAAAATGCGAAATATAAAAGTCCAAATAGCAATTTTGAGGACTTAAGATTTTTGGAAATATTTGCCAGGCTACTACGCTCTATTTACTGTTTGGAAACATTTAGTAGTTTGGTATAAACAGGCTCCCCAAGGAATTTATGAAACTTGCAAACAATAGTGCATTGCTTTCTTGGTTCTCACAGATGAGAAGTCAGATGTTATTCCTCACCATTGGGGATTGTGTCTTCTTACTGTATCCCCCAGACACAGTGCAAGGCCTGGCCCAGGGTAGTTGTTTGAAAAATATTTGTTGAATTAATCAACTAATGTATTTTTTAACCTTTAAACTGTATTGATAGTGAATCAGTGCTAGCTATTTGAGCTCAGCTTAATTTTCTTACTAAAATTTAGCCAACATTTTGAAACCTTAGGAAATGTGAAATTACTGAAATAATGGTTTCACATTCCACTAAATAAAAATTTTTAAATTCTTTTAAATAAAAAAAAAATCACTTGAAACTAAGCCAAAACAAATGAAAAAAGCTCAACCCAAATTAAAAATAAATTTATATTTATCATTTAATAAGTCAATAACTTGAGTCTATGGTGCTGTTACTCCAGAGCTAGATATGTCCAGCCACAAATCTGGAAGGCAGACCCAGAATTAAGAGAAGATGTATTCAAGGGTAAAAGGCCAAGGGTAAAAAACCATAAGGGATGTGATCCAAGGTTTGAGCAAATAGAATAGCATCTGATAAATATCAGTTTGTTTTATCATTGTCATCACAGCCATCATCATCAACAACATCCTCACTATCATCAGCCATCCATTGTGTCTAAGTGGTGTGGGGCAGACTACTGACAGAGGTCCAAGCTTTGGGGAGGCAAGGGATGTTGAGTCAGAGTCAGGGTCAGGGTCATGATCCTACCACTCAAGAACAAACCCAGTCAGCAGGACTCTTGGTCCCACTGCCAGAGCAAGAGCTACAGCAAGACATAACCAAGCTAGAGTGTTGTTGGCTCCGAGATCCTTACTGCCAGCATTAGGATCCTCCATAACATGTGCAAGGTTGACCCTGTGGGCAGGAATTATAGGACGGTAAAGGATGAAAAGTTAGGCAGGCCATTCCAACAAACACAGCCTACACAGTTTAGTTCAAATTTTAAACATTATCAACCTTTTGATTCAGAATGTAGAGACTATACATTCCATGAGGACGGATGCCACATCTGTTTTGTTCACTATGTATCCAGTGTCCAGCACAATGCTAGGAACAGAGAAGACATTTAATAAATATTTGTTAAATAAGTCATCATCCCTCAGCACCCCCTGAAGAATAAGGGCATGACCTCTCTAAGGGGGGAGATGAGACAGGCTAGTACAGGGTAACAGAGAAGAAGACAAGCCACAGCACGGCTGGCAGACAACATGGCTGACAGACAACATGGCTGCAAGACCTCGCTGAGAACTTGAGTTTAAACTTGAGGTTTCAGTTTCTCTTTCCGGGACCTCCCCTTGGCCCCGGATATTCCAAACAGGCCTCACCATTGGCCCCCACCATTGGTGGGGTAACCAATAACAGCTGGGGCGCATCCCCCAAGGGGGAGGAATAATTAACAGCTTAAAAGGTAACCACATGAGGCACAGCTTGCTCTTTCTGCCTAGAGGCACCTGCACCAAATCTTGGTGTGTATTCCCATCTTCCTCCCCCATTTCTCAGCAAGCTCTGTTCTTTCCCCCATTTCCCAAATGAATTCTTTTCACTGGCCTGAAATAAATAAATAAATAAATCATCAGTCCTTAAAAATCACTGATAAATGAATTCGAGTTCTCTTCATTTGTTCTCACAGTGCATTGGGTACCAAGCAAGTTTAGGTTTTATATATAGCTATTGGTTACTCACAACCTAGAGTTGTTTGATGGGGAGCTATTCTAACTTCCACTCCCATTCTCCAAACAACAAGAATAACAAGAAGTTAATCTAGTTTTTAATCATCCTAGAAACAGAGGATCCATGCATCTTTTCTTCTTGGAAGAGAAGGTCTTTATGATCTATTCTACTTCTGGCTTCTTTTATCCTTATTTTTACAATAGAAAAAATAATCCAACTCAGTCAACATAGAGCAGTGCTATCTACCAAAAAAACCCCAAATATGACCTTTCCCTATTTAAACCTTTCTGTTTTTGTTTGCCATTGGCATTTGATGCAGCCCAGACCTGGCTTGCTAGAGCTGCCAGGAACTAGAGGTTGGGGTCCAGCTCACCTCCCACCACTCTCTTTTTCTTTTCTCATTTTAAAACATGTTATTGAAGTATATCATTCATACATGAACATACAAAAACAATAAGTGTATAGTAAAAGTTGTTAGCTTCACCACCCCTCTCTTAATTCCTCCTATCACCATGCTCTCTCTTGCCACTGGACCTTTGATGGTACTTCCCCTGCCTAGACCACTTGTCCTCGTTTTCATTTAGCTAACTACAATACTCTCTTCAGTCTCAGCTAAAAGGAAGTCCTTTCTCGAACCCTTCTTCCAAGTTAGGTCTCCCTCGTATGTCTACTCATGATCGAGTATGGTGGGGATATAAGGATCTATAAAATCCATCATACTTTGCTATTACTGTTTTATTTTCTGTTTTCCCCCACTAGACTCTGTCCTACAGGTGCTGTAAGAGGAAGGACCCTGTCTGCCTTCTTCACAGATGAATCCCCCATGCCTAATGCAGTCTGGCAGCTTGCATAAAATAAACATTCGAGTGAATGAATGATTGGCCTGTGATTTCATGGTGACAGCATATTTCCAACCTCCATTTTGTCCGCTTTTTTCACAGCCCTCTGTATTTCGAAGTCAAATATTTTGTAAAGGTTAATTTGCATCAAGTTGATCATCCTGAAAACCATCATCTAGTAATCTGTAATACCTATAAATAAATGCATGTCTATTGCAGTCTCTTTTAAAATCATTTAAATATTATTAGAACATTTTAAAAAGAAGTATTTAGTAGCTTCTAATAATTTGAAATGTATACTTTAAACCTAAATGTATCATATTATAAAAATAAATAAATAAATAAAGTTACCCTCATAATTCATGAATAGAGAAGAACATATTTTGGTAGATTATTAGATGTGCCCATCTGCTTTGCATAATGCCTATTGATAATATTTGATCTATTCACATATTATTTCCAAATTCTGATTTTGTTATTAATTATAAGATCTTAACAAGAACATCAAAGTAATAAATGAAATTATTTGATATACTTTAGTATTATCTTATAATATAAAAGAATATCAGACTAATTAGGAGTATTATAAGATTTATAAATAATGTTATTCTCTTTCAGCTCCAATGATAGCTAAGGGCTTAATCATTCAAAGTGATATTATCTCATAATAATGTACACAGATATCATTCACACTTGTATTGGTCAATGTGCCTGAATAAATCTGTCACTTTTAATAATGTGCTCAATATTTCAAAATCATCAATGATTTCCAGCAAATAGTTTTCTTGCCTGTAAAAGCTATTATATCAATAGTGTCACACAGCAAAATATTATACTAAACACATGCTGAATGAATTTAAAGAACAATCAGTAAAGCAGTTATAAATACAAGTTAAACTTGGTATAAAATGACAACCAGAGGTAAAATAAGAAATAACATTACTTTCCCTAAGTTGACACATAGTGTTTATAATGTAAACATGCAAAAGAGAATTACCAATATCTAAGCCAATACTAAATCACATTTAAAAATATTTTATCTGTCTAATCTGTTTGTTTCTCTTATAATGTTGTTACAAAGCTATCTTATTTTTTTTTTTAAAGTTCTGAAGTATGTTGAAGAATGTGATTTTGAAAAAGCAGGAAGAATAATAACTCTCTGTCCACAGCCTGTATTGGATGAAAGATGGATTATCCTAAATATAATGCTCATATGGGAATAGATACATTATTATGGTCTCCATATGACTCATTTCTGCGTCATATGTAACCTTAATTCTGTTTTGTTTTGTTTTTCCCCCTCATCTGAGATGGCAATCATAGCTCCGGAAGTGGAGAGCAAAGAAACCAACAGTCCCTGGAAAGGTCAGCCTTAGTCATAGATAAAGGAGATAGACATCTGTGGGGTATAACTTCAGAGGCATCAGGCAAGTTTCCTCCCCAAATATCTTTTTGCCAATCGTGAACTTATTCCATAAAATGTCATCTTTTACTTCCACTAGGCATAAGTCCAAAAATATTAATTCTCCAAAGACATAACACTTTGACTTAAATCTACAGTAATATTTAATTGCAGAGCTATTCTGGACAGAAGGCTTTTGTAGGTGGAAAGACAGGGAAGAGAGAGAGCAGGGTATGAAAATCCCCACGGGGAGGAACTGGGAGAGAGAAGTGTGTATTCAAGCCTAAGGGCACAGTCCCAGGAGTAGATAGACCTGGGCTTAAGTTACCTTCTGTGACTCCCTGTAAAATGAGAGCCAAAATAGCACCTAATTTAGAGGATTGTTTTTGTTTCTGTTGGGAGCAGGGGGGCAGGAATAGAGGATTCAATGAGTTCAACAAGCTTCTAACATGTAAGTGCTCAGCTTATTGCCTAGTTGCCATGATCATTCTCAATTATGAAAGCAGAACAGAAAAATTCTCATGGCTGATAAATCAGATATACATGGCTGTGTGGAAGCCATTTAAGGTTGCACCAGTCATGTGAGTCTCGGGCTCTACGGCAACCCTTCTGGGGAGAAAGGGAAAGCATTTGCTCTGGTCTCTCACACAAACCTGCAGGGGGTTTTATTCTCAGGGACAATTCAATGCAATACAAGTTACGTGTTTGACAACCAGGTATACAATAGCGGGCAGAATATTTTGGGTTTGGATACATTCATTAATGAATTCACAGGAATAAAGCTATGTAATTAAATGAATCATAAATTGTGGTTAGGATATGGGGGGGATGAAATCTTCAAACAACATAAGTATGCATAATACTGAAAGAAGGGAAAATTAATTCTCTCTTAGAGATGCCTGTATGTGTATAGCTGATGTGACAAAAGCCCCCTCAGATAGCCTGTAGGGAGGCACCACCCATGAGGTAAGCTGTGATGTGCAACCAGTCAGTTGGGTCAGGACAATGTACATGAATTATGAGAAAATACCCTAACAGCAAGAATTGGATTGGGGTATTTCCAGCCAAGTCCATGAAAGAGGCACCCTACTACTCAACAGTAGAAAAGTGTGAATCATGCTTTCACAGCTTGATACCAAACTTAAAATAGTCCCAAGCACGCTTCTGATAATAACTTGGTTTCTTAAGAAAGTTCTCCTACCTGGGATGAACATAATGGCTAAGGAAAAAGAGTATCTAGTTCAGTTTATTTTTTAAGTGAAATGAAAACCTTCACACCCTACTCTCCTCAAGAAAACAAATATATATGCAAGAGAAGCAAACCACAATTTGTCTTTAGTTGTGTCTTTTTGTTTGTTTTGAAGTACTGGGGGATGGGGATTGAACCCAGGACCTCGTATGTGGAAAGCTGGCGCTCAACCACTGAGCCACATTGGCTTCCTTAAGTTGTTGTTTCTTTTTTTCTTTTTTTTTTTTTTTTCATTTGTTTCATTTGTTGTTTGTTTTATTTTCAGGAGGCACTGGAAACTGAACCTGGGACCTCCCATGTGGGAGGCAGTTGCTCAACCACTAAAGCCACACCCGCTCCCCCTCTTTAGTTGTGTCTTGATTCCCCAAACCCAATTCAGACTTTTATTAAGTTAACTTTGTCACATGCAAAGTCCATTATTGCTCTATTCCATAGGCCTAAATAATTTGAAGCCAAAACAGACATAAAAAGTCTGTTCTGTCTCTCATCCCCTTCCTCAGCCCAAATTCCAAAACCAGGTCTTAGAATTACCACTTGCCTTCACTAACGAAACAAAATGAAAGAATAAGAGAAACTTGTTGATGAAAAAGAATTGTAGTTTACACAGAATTTTAAATTAACTCTATTGTAACAAATGTACCACACTAATGAAGTCTGTGGGAAAATGTGGGAGGGGTAAGGAGCGGGGCAAATGGGATTCTCCTATATTTTTTATGTAACATTTATGTAATCTAAGTATCTTTTTTAAAAAATTTTAAAAATATATTAAAAATAAATTAATTAACTCTAATTTAAACAAGATTGTCATATTCATTTGATAGCCAACTTTTTGTTTTATTGCTTCTGGACAACTTAACTTGATCCTGTGATGGAGTAGATTATAATAATGTCTGAAAAACTTTTGTTCTGGTTTTGGTTCCTTGAATATCAGATTTCAGGCATTTCTGATTCTCTCCATTGTTCTTTTCACCTAGCTCAGGGGTTCTTAACCTTTTTTGCTCCACGGACCCCTTTGCCAGTCAGGTGAAAGCCATGGACCCCTTACTAAGTTCACACTATACTGTGCATTATTTAATAAATATATCACACCCACACCAACACAGCCCCACAAGAATAATGTGTTTTTGAATTTCAATTCAAGCTCATGGACCCCTGACCTAGCTTTTCCTGGATTGCTAGAGTTCAAGCTCCATCGACATTTCTCCTGCACTTATCCAAAATTAAGGGGAGACACCCTTAAGAACAAGATGGTAGCGACTTACTGAGAGCAAGAATCTTTCTAAAGAGCTGTCATTAGAGCTATGAGCACAAGAGCACTATTTGTAGCATTTTCATACCTAAAGAAAATCCTTTATTTTCTTAAGATGAGATAACTTTTTAAAAAATATTCTCCAAGCCCTATTTAAATATCAAGAGATTATCAATTGTAGAAGTTTCCTTTTTCACCCAAGTAAGTATAGTAAGCAAAGAATTGGTGAAGGTTGGAATTATATGCTTTTAAATAAATCCAAATATCTAACATCTAGATTTTATCCTTGCACACAAAGAATTTTCCACTGTTTGAATGCAACTAAATATCAAAATAACAAAACCTTCATATTGGGAGCAAACACACATTTTGTCCTTTGAGGTTATGAAAGGGCTTCAGGATGGAAAGAGAGTCAGGAGATCCTTGATGTGATTCCACTTGTATCTACAGATTCCAGAAGAGGCTAATGTGAGATTGAAATACTGTGTAGAGACTCAGCGACAACGGTTCGTGTTCAGAGACTGCCAGTTTGGGACTCTTAGAGTTTTGAGACCTAAATTGTAGGAGGAAGGATAAATTAGATATAGACCAGAACTATTAGCAGCTGAAACCCTGCTTCTCATGTCAAAACCTGAGTAGCATAAAATGATATGATTTGTGAGTGCCTCAGCTGCTTGCCAGATGTATATCTTCTCTGCAGGAAGATAAAATCATCCTAGGCTTCAAATTAAATATTTTTCATCCCATACTACAATTACATTAAAAATAAATAATTGTAAAAGGGAATGAGACTAGGTGATAAAAGCAGAAACAATAGACAATAGAAATAGACTCACAAAAATGTTAGATAAGAGCTATTAGCAGCTTCAAAAAGTTATATTTAATATGTAACAGGGAAAAAGGACAGTATTGAAACGTTCAACACAGAACTGGAAAAATAAACAAAATGCAAAAGTTTTAGTAATGAAAAAGCACTATCATTTAAATTATATGAAAATACTATCATTTAAATGACATCTTCAGTAGATGGTTTAACAGCAGATTTGACATAGTTGAAGTGAAAACTTGTAAATCTGAAGTGCGTCTGAAGAAAATATTCAGAATGAATCACAAATACACAGAAAGATAGGAAATATCAAAAATAACCTAAATAAGAAAAAAAAAAAAAGTAAATGCATTAAATGGTGCAATTAAAGACAATGATTGTCACATTTGAGGGAAAAAAAAAAACAAAACTTGCTGCTTATAACTGCATATGTAGGATATAAAGATACCAAAAACTTGAAAACAAACTGGTGGAAAGAAATGTATCATGCATACACCGACCAAAAGAAAAATAGTGGGAAGCAGATGTGGCTCAAGCAGCTGGGCACCTGCCTACCACATGGTAAGTTCCAGATTCAGTTCCCAGATGCCTCCTAAAGAAGATGAGCAAGGCAGCGAGCTGACATGACAGGCTGGCATGGCGAGCTGATGCAACAAAATAACGCAACGAGATGATGCAATGAAGAGACACAATGAGGGAACACAATGAGAGACGCAACAAGCAGGAATGGAGGTGGCTCAAGCCATTGGGTACCTCCCTCCCACATAGGAGGTCCCAGGTTCAGTTCCCAGTGCCTCCTAAAAAGAGGATGAGAACGCAATGAACAGACACAGAGAGAAAACAGTGAGCACAAATAACAAGGGGAGGGGGGGTTATGTGTGTGGAGAAATAAATAAATAAAAAAAAATCTTTTTTTAAAAAAGAAAATTAGTGTGGTTACATTTGTGTTAGAATTGCAATATTAATATCAAGCTAGACCTGAAGCAAAAACCACTATTAGTGATAAAGCAAAACATTTCATATTGCTAAAACGTTCTATTCATCAGAAAGATAATTTAAATTTTGTATGCACTGGATAATATAGCTTCAAAATACATAAATGAAAGCCTGACATAACTGAAAAAGTACATGATAGGAGATTTTAAATACACATTCTAGTAACTGCCAGAAATAAGTGAAAGGAAAAAAAATTTTTTAAGTTATATAATTGACACATATATAACACTGCACTCAATAAGTGTAGAATATGTATTTTTCAGTGCATAAACTAAGCCATAAAGTATATCTTAAGGAATTTCAGAGGATTGGGATCATAGCATTGTATGTTCTCTAACTACCATGTAATTGATTTACAAATCAATAATAAAGAAGACTAGAATATCCTCATGTTTGTAAATTAAGGAATACATTTCTAAATAATGGAAATAAATCACAATGGAAATTAGGAAAAAATATAACTGAATGAGAATTAAAATAATGAATATAAAATTTGTGGGATGCTATTAAAGTCTTTTTGGTGAAATAATTTAAACTTCTAAAGGAATATATTAGACAAGAAGAAAGGTTTAAAACCAATTATCTAAGCTTTCATCTCCATAAGCTAAATAAAAAGAGTAAATCAAATCCAAGGATAATAAAAATATAAAAGCAGAAGTTAGTGTAACAGAAAAAACTTACAATGGAAAACATCAACAAATCTAAAGATTGACTATTTAAAAATACTAATAAAATTGACAAAAGCTAACAAAACTGTACAAGAAATAAGAGTTAAAGGAAAAAAGTACAATCTCAGAAATAAATTTCCAGGATCATAAATACAGTAAAAAGATCATAAGTATTTTGGTCAAACACTTTTAGACCAAAAATTTTTGAATATTAAAATGAAATTGACATATTCATGAAAAGCACAATTTATCAGACAGACACAGAATACTCAGTAAAATCGACCACATACTGAAAAAATTACAACGGATTAAAATTATACAGAGAATGTCTTAGAATTGAGTGAGAAGATAAAAACAAAATATGATTAGAAAATCTCCTTAAGAATAAAGTGTGTAGGGGGTGAAGCTGAAGGAGACACTCACTCTCAGGTTTATAGGTGTCTCACTTGACTAACCTTAGTTCAGACCCTACCTCAGAATTCTGTTTATCCCTCTTTCACTATCCTTGTCATATATTTTAATCATACATACATTTTAATTACACATAATTAAACTTTTAAAGCATTACTATTTGAATTGATTTACCCAGATATTTACTCTTTCATATGCTCTTCATTTTTTCTAAAATTATCAATCTTGTATTTCAGGTAATTTTTCTTCTCACTGAAGCACTGTATTTTAGTCTGGGTCTTCTAGCAAAATCTTTGTTTTTGAAACATTCATTTGAAATACATTTTGAAATATTTTTATTTCATTTTCATTTATGAAGGATATTTTCACAGGGCAATACTTTTTTTTTTCAGGGGAGAGCGCAAACGCAGTCCCCCACTACCACAAATTATGAAGTTGAGTTTCCCGCATTTGGGGAAATCGCAGGGGTCAGCACATCCGGAGTGCAATGGATAAGCCTCGCCCTGGGAAAACCACCTTTGTGATCATGGTATCTCCCCTGCCAGAATTTATTTGAGTTCAGTCCTTTAAAGATTTCATTCCATTTTCTTCTGGTTTCCATTACTTCTCTTGAGAAGTCAGTACTTTGTCTTATTGCTTACACTCTTTGTCTTATAATGTGGCTTTTTCTTCCTCTGTGTGTTTGCAAGATGTTTTCTTTGCCTTAGGCTTTCTGCAATTTCACTCTGATGTCTTTAGGAGTGGTTTTCTTTATATCCATACTACTTTTGTTATTTTTTTTTAAATGGTCAATTTCTCTTCAAATATCATGTTTCCCTTTATTTCTCTCCCCTGTTCTTCTGAGACTCCAATTACACATACATTAGACCTTTAGACATGCTCCCTGTCTCTTTTCTCATTTGTGTTTGTCTTGTCTTTTATTTTTATCCTCGAGGCTTCTATCTAGGTATTTTCCACTGAAGTATCCTCCAGTTTACTAATCCTCTCTTTTGTTGTATATAATCTGCTCAATTAATTCCAGTTGTAATTTTTACCAGAATTTCCATTTCATTCTTTTGATCTATATTCTTAAATGTATTAATCATAGCTATTTTTAAGGTCCATCTTTAATAATCTGAAATCCAGATCACTCATGAGTCTACTTGTAGTATCTGTTTTATCTCCTGCGCTTTGGTCATTTATTTCCTGACACAACTAGTCACTATTTATGAAATGCAGTATATTTTGAATGTGAAGAATTATAGAGTCTCTTAATGATGTTATCTTCCTCCAGAGAGGGTTTAATTTTTGTTTCTGATATGAGATATAGTACAAGTAGATCACTCTGATCTAATCATTGATTGAGTTTATTGGAAGCTGTGTGTTAAGCTTTGAGAGAACTAACTATTTCTAGAGTGTTTTTCTTTGGGTGTAGCCTATCAGTGGTCTCAGCAGAAAGCCTGGAGTGTTGACCAGAGTACCTCATCCTTACTGGGTACCTGAATCCAATTTTTGTCTCCCTGGTTCAATGGACAGCTGATACCTCTGCTTAGCCTCTGGACAGCAATTTTCTGTGTGGTTTATTAATCTCTTGACCTAAATCTGTGTATCTTAGAAACTGGTAAATGCATAAAGGAGGACTTGCATGCAGAATATTGGGCCCACTTCTTGTAGACACCCTTTTCTCAGGGATCATGGCTGTTTAGTTGGTGGCTGCCTCGGTAGCTCCAGCTCTCACTTTCACCTTCTCCGTTTCAGTGAGACTGTCATCAAATTTAGATGGCCATTTCGTGTATCATTTCTATGTTTACTACACAAATTGATAGATGCCCCAAAGGGATAATGTAATGCGAATGTAGAACTGACCTCAATTCTTCTTTTATCTTCAGGTTATTGGTCTCTCAAAGTATGGCTGCCTGGCTGCTCTCTGATACCTTCAAACAGATGTTTGTATATTTCATCCAACTCTTATTTGTTTCTGATCTGAGGTAGGGGAAGTCTGATAAAAGAACACTATCTATCTGAAATATGTCTGGACATTGAATTTAATCAAATGCTTTTTCTGCATATATATATAAATCATTATTTTTCTTCTTTATTCTGTTAATGTAGTGAATTATATTGATTTGGGGATGTAAAACTTATTTTTCATTCTTACAGTAATCCCAAGTTGATCATGATATATTTTCCTGGCTATATACTATTGCATTCATTTGCTACTAATGTGCTTAGGAGTTCTGCATCCATATTTATGAGTGAGATTAGCCTGTAGTTTCCAGAATGCCTATATGTGGACAGGAGTTTTGGCTTTGGGAAAAGCTTGAGGTAAGAAACAGGAACTAAGATTTCTGTCCTAAATCAGTATCTTCTAGTAGCTACCCTTCCATTTAAAGGGACAAGAAAACTTTTTCCAGCAGACCAGAGATGTGGCAAGAAAGTTTATGTTTGGGGCTCTTAGAAAGAAAAACACAACAAAACAACTGACCATGTAATCAAAACCCTAGGCTTAAAGATGAACTGAACTATAGCAGGAATTAAAATTCTTTGTGTTGAGTTCAAATTCCAAAATTTAACTTAAACCTGGTGCAAAAATAAGGGACACCTCTGGGCTCCTGGGAGAAACAAATGCAAAACAGTTTTGTAATATACTTTTACAACACAAGGTCATAAAACTTACACAAAAAGTACAATCTCAGTCAAATATTAATTCACAATCAAAACTTACAAACTACATGAGGAAATTATCAACTCCATGTTGGGGCCAAAAGATAATTAGCAAAAAATGAAATAGTTAAATTAAGAGAGGCATACCTAAAACAGAATATCACAGAACAGTTGCAAATAATGGGACAGACTTAGTTATTTCAGGTGAATGTTAACCAAAGGAAATGTGGTATAACTAAGTATCAGGCAAAATAAAATTAAAGATAAAAATATATTAATACACTGTGATAAAAAGGAAAATTCACAAGGAAGGTCCCCAAATCCTGAGACTATATGTACCAAACAACTTAGCTTCAAAATAAATAAATCAAATATTGACAATTATAACAAGAATAAACAGACCCTAATCACAGAAAGGGATTTTAATATACCTCTATGAAAACTGATAAATCAAAAAGTAAAAAATTAGTAAGGACATAAAAGATTTGAATAACGCAATTAACAAGCATACATAGAAGTCTATATCTAACAGAGAACAAACATTATTTGAAAGCAAACTTGGAACATTGATGAAATTGACCACATACTAATCCCCAAAGAAAATCTCAGAAAATCAATATCATATACTTTGCCATCTCCAACTACAGTAAAATGATTAATTTTAAAAAATATCCCTCTTGGAAAGATCCATGTTTATAGATGGGAAGACAATATTGTTAAACCATCAATATTATCCAAAGTGACCTACAGATTCAATATAATCCCTATCAAAATTCTAGCAGCCTTTTTTGCAAAAATGGAAAAGCCAATCCACAAATTCATATGGAATAACAAGGAGCCCCAGGTAGCTAAAATAATATTGAAAAAGAAGACCAAATTTTGAGGACTCACATTTTTAACTTCAAAACTTATTTCAAAGCCACAGTAATCGAAAAAGTGTAGTGCTGGCACAGGATAACCCTATAGACCAATGGAATAGAATTAAGAGTCCAGACATGAACCCACATATCTATGTCCAAATGATTTTTTTTTTTTGCAGAGATGGAATAGACAATAATAAAATGTATTTGAAAGGGTAAGGGGCCCTGAATAGCCAAAACCATCTTGTAAAAGAACGAAGTTGCAGGACTCACACTTCCTGACATTAAAACTTATTACAAAGCTACAGTGGTCAAAACAGTAAGGTATTCTTGGCCTTAACAGTAAACTTAAGAGATAACCCCATGTGATCAATACATCCCATTGCTTGACCTCCTTTAACGTCCTCTGGTACTTTTCCATTAGCTCACTCCAGTCCTTACAAGACCCACCTGCCTTTTTAAAAAGAGTTGAGCTCAGATTCAGTTCTGGTCTCTCAGCCCTATGGCAGTAGCCTTGAATAAATTCGTCCTTGTCTGTTAAAAACAAAACAAATACAACATGGTATTGGCACAAGGATAGAAATATAGACCAATGGAATCAAAATGAGAGTTCAGAAATATACCCTCACACCTATGGCCAATTGATTTTTTTTTTTATTTTTAGAACAACTCAGCAAAATAAAATTCCAGTTTACTGTTGGACAACATTGTTTCACACATACGTCAAATAGTCCAAAAATAAATAAACAACGTCATAGACAAAAAAAAAAAAGAAACTT
>JAQZBX010006473.1:0-53093 GCA_029593785.1 Cabassous unicinctus | reverse complement strand
TTTTTTTTTTTTTCCCAGATGCATTGCTTGTTGGTACTTGGTAGCAATCCAACGGTAGATATTTTTGAAAGCTAAAAGAAAAAAAGAATTGCTTCTGAATTATGTACATATTGAAAGCCAAACTAAGCTCAGACAATGCTGAAACTGCTAAAAATGATTAGGCATGCCACTACTTGCTCTACAGGCATGATGTAAAATCTCTTATTTCTTTATCAAATTTAATAAAATTTTACTATATTGATTGGAATCTCCTGTAGTGTGTAAAACCTACAGAAAAATACACAGGTGAATTTGAGGAACAATCAAGTTTAACTAAGCTGGCCAAGGTAGAATTTTTTCCGAGGAAGACGTGAAGTGAAGTTGGAAATTGGCCATGAATTGCTGAAGCACACATGGCCTACGTGAGCGCTGCGCTTACGGAGTGAGGAACGCTCAACATCATGAAGCTATCAAACAATAAAGCTAAAAATAAAAATGATGTTTGAGAAGCCTGGGAGTGAGCTGGTCGGAAGCAGGGGAGGGTGGTGATCGGGGAAGGAGGGACAGAAGAGGATGGATTGGGTTACACAGCTCTAGGGCATCGTTTCCCCAACTTCCTGTCTTTGGACCATTATTAGTCCATGAATATTCACTGGGCTGCTGCTAAGTGAGAAAAAAGAAAATTAATTTGATGATTGTTTAGTTTGCTTTTAGATAATGATAAGCACTTTCAATTAAAAGAACTTTTATTCTAAAATGTTCTTTTCTACATTTTCAGCTTTTAAAATAATGTTTCATGAAAAGATGTCTGTAATCAGTGACATTCTTTCATATTTTTTTCTCACTTTACTCTTTATTCCAGTGGTCCATGATTTTACAAATACTTGATTTTACAAATACTTAGAGCACTGGTTAGTGCTCTAAGGCTCTAGAGGAAATATTAACAATAGATCTTTTATTGAGACCCTGCTATGCCTCTGACAATATGCAGAGAGAGTCACATATAATCTCTCTGATGCTAACACTGATCCTAAGAAGTAGATAGTATTGTCCTGTTTAATAGAGGAGGAAAGCAAGGCTGAGTTGTTTGGCCAAGTTGACTTTCTTATAGGGTGATCTATCA
Source organism: Cabassous unicinctus (assembly GCA_029593785.1). Classification (NCBI taxonomy): domain Eukaryota; kingdom Metazoa; phylum Chordata; class Mammalia; order Cingulata; family Chlamyphoridae; genus Cabassous; species Cabassous unicinctus. The sequence goes on along the minus strand of JAQZBX010006473.1, from coordinate 51,991 downwards.
CCTATTGTCTAAGCATGAATACTCTTGAGAGAGAAAGAAGGTAATAATAACCGTTACACCAGGACATCAGGTGCATATGAGGTCTTTCCAGGAAAACTAGGTCATATAGCACCTCGTGATGCCACTTACCAAATGGTGAAGCCATGATTTAAATCAGCTCACATCTAAAGCCCATGCATGCTCTTGTCATTGTTTTAGTCTGCTTCTGAAAGTTTCTCTATTTAAAAAAAATAAGGACCTCAATTTTGGAGAAACTGGTCACAAAACTGTAAGACACCAGGTTATACAAAACAATAACTCAGAATTCTAAAATTATTTGTATCACTGGTCATCCACCTCCAATGGTGATTTTATAAATGGTTTCAGAATGAGGAGATTATATATAGAGGACACATGCCTGCAGTAGAACTATAGGTAGGAAGTTCCTACTCTTAAGAGAGGAGTAAAATCTCCATATTTGGAAGATAAATTAAAGGTTTTGTTCAGCCTGTGGAGCTCGGATTTTATCTTTGTCATGGGGTTAGAGTCCCTGTTTGTGATTTACCGCAACCCAGCAATGCAACGCCGCAAATGGTCCTGGGACCGGTTGAACAGAGCACTATCAAAGGGAAATAGAAGTTTGGCAGTTCTTTGGTTTGAAGGGAGAATCCCACCACATAGAGTAGTTAATGCTCATGTGCTTCACTTTCCCTCTGTCATCTGGGAAAATGCAGGCTAAACCTGTGTCTCCCAATCAATCAAAATGATTGTGGGAGTAGCGCTTAACCACATTAAATCAAAATGATGTATCATCACTCTCAATCTCCCCAAGTTGTAATAAATGAGTGCAGTTAAACTTCGAGATCCACTCCCAGTTCCCCAACCTGCACTGTGACCTCTAACTTTTTAATTTTAAGAGAAAGCCTCTTCCCTTGCCAGAAAGTCCTTTCGGTTTGTGAAAGAATATGTAAAATAGCACCAGGTGAAGAAGGACTTTTTCACCCAGTCTTGAAACCATCACAAAGAGACAAATTTTGCTGCTTTTGCTTCGTGTGTGAATTTTTTCCCACACAGCTCTATTCATTGCCTTAAACAATGGGGCCAGTGTTGGCCAGCAAAGAATAGGGCTATTCATGCTCCGGTCCCTGCACAGTGCCTACACTTGTTAGTCTTGGCTGCCCTGCACTGCTGGCTGCTGGCAGGAAAGCCGGGTCTATGTTGTTGGATGGAGCAGGGCAGATCAGAGAAGGAACACTGGCAGCCAGATTCCCAGATAACCTCAGCTCCTCTAGAAAACTTGTGTTGACATAAGTCTGTGCTCTGAGGGGTGTCTGGAATTCCAAGAACTTGGGCCAGGTGTGAGGGCAGGTGGTTTTGCTCCCATTCCAGCCGTCCCTATCTCCCTGCAACAATCAAATGCAGATTCATTGGGGTTAAATACCTGGTCTAGGAACCAGACTACAGGATTGGAATCCTAACTCCAATGAGGAATGGCAGGAGGGCCTTGGGCAAGTCTCATAACTTCGATGCGTCTCCATTGCTTCCTCTGTAAAAAGGGGATAGCAATGATCATGGAGTATAATGTGAAATTCAATGACATAGTGTTATGCTCTGATGAACCTGGAAAGAATTTTAGCTGTCATTATTATTAGCAAATGTCTGATTTAGCTAGTATTGTCGTTAATGAAAGGCCGGTTGAGGATATTCTGTCTCTTGGTAGAAATTAAACTGCTATGAAATCATGGGCGACATCACTGCAGTGATGAGTGGATGGGGAAGGGGGTGAGGAGGCAAGCTTTGGAGCTGTCCTGATAGGACCCAAAGTAGAAGGTTTTGCAAAGGGAAGAAAATGAAGTTAGCAAAGTTTGCTTCACTTCTCTCAAGGACAGGTGGTAAGACTTATTGGTTTTTGTGTGGCATCATCCTAGAAGCCAGTTTGGTAAATATATGCTAGAGATCACCGACAGTCCTCTTCTCTGTCTTTCCATAGAATAATTGCAGCACCAAACTTGAACCCTACCTTAATACTCTTTTTCTTAAGTGAGATTGTCATATAGCTCCCGTTTGACTTCTGTAGGGAAGCAAACTGCCAAATCCTGGCAACCTGTGGAAATTTTGCAAAGGCACTGGTAGATCCCGAGATTGCCAAGGGCAGAAAGCCTGCTTATTCTTTTCTGGAATCACCCCAGTGCAAAGCCAAGCAGGCTGCTGGAGTTGAAATGTGTTATGAAGATTAGAGCAGCAAAGTGACTGTGATTCCAAATTAAGTGGAGTCTAGGATGGATTAGGGCTGGGGGTGGAAGGAGACCATGTTTCAAGTTACTTCCAACCCAAGATGCTGTGATTTGTGAAGTTTTCCTTGCAATAAAGCACGCTTTCTTTAACTACCTGGTGTCTCCTGTGAAGTTGCCACCATGAAAGCTGGGCACATTTGGCACCAATTTTCCTGGCAGAGTATCTATAACTGTACACTTGTTATAGTCACAGCACTTTAGATTCTGTTAATGTACTAGATGAAGCATAAAGAGTACTAATCACAAGGGCAATTTTCTAGGTTATGTATATTACAGAGTAAAGATGATGTATCCTTGCTGATTTTAGACATTTTAACCAGTAGTTCTGGGAAAAGCCGACTTCACTTGGTGTAATCACATAATTAGAAGACGTTATTGTGGTTCATAAATGGAATTAATTAAATTTTTAATTAAATTTTCAAAAGACAATTTAATAAAAGTAGGATTGATTAGAAAATTATCAATGAATTTACAGATTCATTTAAAACATTTAGCTCTGTCACTTTTAAATTTCATTAAAATCTGTTAAACGTGTGGCAGATAGGTTCACAGTAACCTTTAAATAGTCGCCATTTTGTTTCAAGAGGCAGCCACCTTCTGAGGTATGATTTGATATCATTCCTTGAGAAGCAAACTTTGTCTCGCCCACTCAACTCTGTGGAACTTGAACCTGAAACAAATAGGCAGAAAAATGTGAACTATCCAATATTCAATCTGAAACCAAAATCTTGTTTATTTGGTCAGTTTCACTTTTCTAGAAAATATAAATAAGGATTTCAGGACAAATGTATGACTTAGGCAAATTTATTGATGACATATTTTAAAGTCAGCCATAAAGCTTACATAGAGCAAATACAAATTCTAGCAGATTATTATTCATTATCTATGGATACTGGCCTAAAAATAATAAAAATAAGAGCACTGAGGCAGGAAGCAAGAGACCATTACTCAGATTGGATCTGCTGCTCACACTATCTGCTTAACAGTATTTAAGTTAGTACCACTTTAAGGGCAATATCAAAACATGAAAGTCATGTCTTTTTTCATTTATTCATTCATTCATTCATTCATTTCACAAATACAAAGGGAGGCCCTTTGTTAAAGACCTGACTATATAGCTGTGAAATAGAGTGATGCAGTTAGCAAATCCAGCCAGCTCTACTCTCAAAATAAATCCAGAATCAAATAACTTTTCACCAGTTACTTTCCTTTTTTTCTTCAGGTTTTTATTTAAAATTTATTGTCATGGGGCTCACGCAAAGGGAGGGAAGTGGAGGGTGGGGAACATGCAGGGGACACAGGGACATGATGACATGGCCAGGGCCACAGCTTCCCTCGTGAGGAAGGGGGGTGGAAAGAAAAGGCCAGGGTTGGAGTGGGGGTGGAAGAGGGAAGGGGAGACACAGCAGCTGCATTTCCCCCATCCCAGGAAGCACCTCAAATCCCTGGATCCCCCCACTTATCCTGGCCCCCTGAGAGTCCATCTCTCATCCCTGTTTTCACCCCTTTTCCCATCTTGCCTTTTTCTCTGTCTGGGACAGAATCTTTGATTCCCCATCACCAGTTACTTTTCAAGTCAAGTTACCATCCTTTCTGTCTAAACACTTTCATTAGCTGCCTAATTCACCTCCCTGTTTCCACCCCTCTTTCAACAGAGCAAAGAGAGGTAGTTTTTTGAAATATAAGCAGTATGTTTCCAAACTTTCCAGCAGTAGCAAATCTCTCTCCTAATAATACCGCAAGTCCTTCCAATGGCTTGAAAGGCCCTAAGTGACCATAGCAGAGAGGGCTCCCTCACTGCCCTTTCTCAGAACGGCCCTCTCCCTTCCATCGTAGTCTATTCCTTCACCTGCTCCATCACCACTTGTATGCATTATCCGCAATATGTATTTATTTACTGTCTCCCTTCTCTAGAATGTATACTCCAGAAGAGCAGTGACTTTGTTTATTCTATGAACTGCTGTATTTGCCATGTGCAGAACACAGGTGCTCAATAAATGATTATTAAATACCTTAAGGGATCATCCCTGCTCTCACCCTTCTAATTTCCAAGGAAAGACAGATAGTAGACAAATAATTTCAATAAAACATGGTGAGAGTTATGAAAGGGGAAGACGAGGGAGTCTTGGGAATAGTGAGAACTAATCTAATCAAGAGGTTGGAGAAGGGAGATTTTCTTGAGGAATTCCTGTTTAGGCTGAGCTCTGAAGGATGAGAAGAAGTTAGCCCGGCAAAGAGTTCCGGGAGGGACAAGAGCATCTTTATTCTATGTATGTATGTATATATGCATGTATGTATGCATGTATGTATGTATGTATGTATATATGCATGTATGCATGTGTGTATGTATGTATTTGTCTTCTTGTCCTTTTATTTCTTGGGCATGTGACATCTGTTTCTGGCAATAATTTGGATTAAATAATCTGAAGAAATTCTTCCTAAAAAACACCACAGAAAGGTGGACAAAGTACTTAAAAATATGTTTTTAAATGCACAGCTAAGCCTTTAATAAAATAAGGAGGGTAAGAGACTCCTCAGTCTAATCAAGAAGTGCCAAAGACGTGGGTTTGACACTGCTGTTATCCTGGGGCATGGGGGGGGGGCGCTGAAGATGAGCACCTCACCCCAAATTATGAAATAATTGAAGAAATAATCTATGATGACACAAGGAACAAAAGGATTAGAAGCCAAAGAACTTCAAATAATAGATTTTTAAAGGAAGATTATAAAATAATATGTTAAAAAATGATTAAGGAAAGAAATTAAAATGTCAGCAAAGCAGAAGACAGCATGAGAAAGGAATAGGAAGATTTGAACAAACTGAATTGAATTTCTAAAATTGAAAAATATAAAAATTTCAAAGAAAAGCAGAACAGATAGTTTAACCAGGAAATTAGAACAGCTGAAAAAAGAATTAGTAAACTAGATGATTGATTTGAGGAAATTTCCCAAAATGTAGAACAGAGAGATTAAGATAAGGAAAATATTTCAAAGAGGTAAAGAGATGTGGAGGAGAGGATACCCTAAGGAGAGGGCTGATGGAGAGAATAGAATGGGGGAGAGGAAGCATGTGAAGAGATAGGGCCCAGAGTCCTCCAGATTTGATGCAAACCATGAAGCCCATGATTAGCAGATCCAAGCAGCATAAGGCAACATGTGGGCATAGTTCATAGAAACACCAAAAACCTACAGAAAATCTTAAGAATTACATGAAAGAAAAGACAGATCACCTATAACAGAATAACCAGACTAACTGTAACCTTCTCATTAACAACATGGGAAAGAAGAGGATAATGGAATAACATCTTCAAATAAACAACTGCCAACCTCCATTTTTATATTCAACTATGCTACATTCCTGAATAAGAACGCATTTTGGATAAAGATTGTTTACCACTATCAGACCCATGTTAGAAGCACAAATTAAGGATGTACATCAGGAAGAATGAATTTAAACTCCAAAGGAAGGAATGAGATGCAAGGTCATGAGCAAAGAAACTGGTAAATATGTGGATTTATGTAAAAACCATAATTATATAAAACAGTAATAACAATAATAATTTTGATGAATAATTTGGCAGGATATAAAAACAAAACTCTTGGACAAAATAGCATATAAGATGGGCCTGGGTGGTCTTAGTCTTGTAAGGCTCTTGCCATATTGGAGCAGTGTAGAAAGACGAATTCCTTTTAGACCCTATACGGTCAGGAGGCTTGTTAAAATTGTCAGGATAATAACTAAAATAATAGAAATAGAATGCATATCTTCCAAGCCAGCAGAGGGAAACATGAGAATAAATGAATCTCAGTCTCTTTAAAAGAAGTCAGAACAGTAGAAAAAAGCATAGGAAATGTATGGGAAATGGAAAGCAAAAAATAAGATGGAAAAAGTTGAAATATGTGTGCAATTATAATAAATCTCAACTGATTATAATAATTCCAGTAGCTGCAGCAAAAGCATATTCCATCTGGAAAACTAGGGGTCTGTTAGATTAGATTGTCATTGAGGTCCCTGACAACTATAGATCTATATTCTATATCTATATCTATATCTATATCCATATCCATATCCATATCCATATCCATATCCATATCCATATCCATATCCATATCCGTATCCATATCCATATCCATGTGATCTATTTCTATCTATATTTCTATTTCATATGAATTAAGCAGACAATAAATCAATGTGGCTTAAGGATATGGGTCTACAGAAAGGGAAATTAGTCAGTGACTCAGCAATGGCAGTGGGGCTGAGTGGTGGGGGTGCTTAATGTGAAAATCTGGGCTTCGAGGCCATGGAGTGGAGCGTTAGGGCTGCAAGGCGTACGAACTGGAATGAGGCAAGATCAAAGCAGTACAAACAAACAATCAAACTAAGTGCCTATAGGAGTGACAGGTGAAAATTAATCCAGGAGGTTTAACCCCAAAAGAGCCCTGGATAAGAAAAAGCAAAAACTGTACCCATATCTCTCTTTCCAATTTGGAGACATCTCTGAAATCCTTGGAAATCTGTTTCCCCAGGTTTGTTTTTCCTCTCTGTCACACCTCACGAGTAACACAGAGAGTGATGTCCTGTCACTTTGATACCTCACCAGGCATCAACCAGGTAAGTTGTCATAACTTCGACGAGGCTGGGATAAAAATACACCTTGGAGAGCCTGCTTCCTGATGACAGACTGAGAGTAGCTCTTTTGGATTTGAGTGATTTGGAGCTTAAATTCAGTGCCAGCCAATGTGAGCATCTGAGGACACTGGTTAGGTGAGAGATTATCCCGGGAGTGTAGGGTCTTTTATCTGTCTACCCTTAGAAGTGTCTTTGATTGATGGCTTGGTGGCCCTATCCAGCACCCTGATTTAAAACTGTAAATGAAAACATGCAGGTGAAGCTTTCATTCAGCATTCTCCTTTGGATCTACCTTTAAAAGCAGCTAGACCATTGCAGAGTTAAGTATCCTAATTAATTAAATCGACTGAGAATGCAGCCACTTCATGAATCCAATTTAATCATTTTGTATTTCGTGAAAAGCAAAAAACCTTTCCCTGGCAGTTTCAAAACATAACAATTTAAAAATCTTAAAACCTAAACCCTAAAGCTTGGTCTTCCACTGGAATAAATTGCATCATGAGTTGGTAGGGAGGGTACCTAAGCCAGCTTTCCCACCTTGCTCAAAGAGGGGTTCCACCAGGCACCTGAAGCATGCCAGGGAGCCAATCGTCAGAAACCGAGCTATCCCACTCGGAGGCTACAGTGGCCCCACATGGAAATCAGCATCTGCTTTGCCCAAGATGCCCATGAATGTTAGAAAGTGGCGTGAGGTCTTCTTTCCACCTTTTGTGGCATCTTTTGGTTGTCACGACATTTACCTTTTCACACTTCATGGCTGGCATTTGTTCTGTTTTGATAGGGTGACACTCTTGTCTGGATTTTTAAACGTTCTGAAAATCATTCCAAGTTAGAGGGCGATCAGTGCACTACTATCTGTTGTTTGTTTTTGATTTTTAGCAAAGCAGCTATTTCAGTTTTATTTATAGGCTTCCGTTACTCCAAGACTAAGGAGTGAGTCCATGGAGTAGGTTCTAAAATAGATTTGCATGACTTAAAGAATCACTTTTTCCTGCAGTTATGGAGTCTTTTGATTTTGTATTTTGTAATACTTTTGATCTCATTCTTACCTCACAGCCATTCCCCTGGGGGTTTTCTTCAGATTTCCATGAGAGTAATCTTAGTCAGCATTTCACGATACGTGTACAGTCATGTCTGAATTCCAGCTGAGGTTCAAGGGAGGACTTCAAAACACTAATAACACGTATTTATGAGTGCCTACTGTATGCTGGGCACTTGCTATTTAGTGTAATCCTCGCAAGACCTGTTTTATAGGTGAATATCATACAGTGCTCAAATTCAAACTCAGGTCCAAGGGATCGGAAGCCTTCTTCCTGGGTGAGAGCCTCACAGACTCGAGGGCCAGGAAATGTTCAGACAATTCTTTTCCTCGCTAGCTGGGATTTCTTCGTGATTTGCAACAGTATGTTGGATATTAACACTTCTAGGCTCAGAGCTCTTCTGGAAGCCTGGGAGCCTTTGGAATTCTTTGGGGTATCTGGACTCTGAGAGGGGCCAAGATGGGGTTCAGGGGAGCAGCACCAAGGGCTAGCTCCTTTGAGCTTGCTTCAGGATGCAGGATTTAAGAGAGAGAAGAAGTTGAATCCAGCTCACCAACACCCAGTTTTTTTTCTGTATTCTCTCTGCTTTCATCTTATCTTTAATCTATTCTTACACAGCTTTTGAAAAGCAAATCTAATCATATCAATTTCCTGCTAAATATTTCCCTCAGTGACTTCTTACTGCACTAATAATAAAATTTAAGTTCCTTACTCTGACCTTCAAAGTTTTGCTGACCTGGCCCTTGCCTACTTCTCCAACCTTATGCCATGGCACTCTTCTTGCCTTCGACGTCCAGCAAAACTAGCTGTCAGAACTGAGCACACCTTGATCTTCCCCACCTTGGGGCCTTTGCACATGCTATGCCTTCTCCCTGTCATGTACATCCATTCCCTGTTACTCTCTCGCTATACTACCCTGGACATTTTCTTCACAACATTTATCCAGTGTATAATTATTTGTTTGTTTGCTTACTGGTTTATTTTCATCTCATTACTAGATTGAGAGCTACATGAAGATAGAAACCATTCATCCTTAAGTCAACATGTTTGCCCGGGGGCTGGCGCTGTGCTCAGCACAGAATGAATACTCAATGAATTTTAGTTGATTGTACAAGTTAATGAACTATGCTAGAGAACTGTGGCATCCACAAGTTGGACTGATGTATTCTAACATAGAGTTCAAATAAGATTGATTATTCCCAGTTCACACAAACACACAAGTGTTAATATGTAAGTTGATTCCAATTTTAAGTTGTATCTAATTTTTCGTGAATCATTGCTGGAGGTTAGTGGTTATCTGTATAAGAAACTATTGTCAAATAATGTTGAATTTCATATAAAGTAAGTATTTTATTACTGTAGGTATAATAAATGGATTTTTAAAAACAGTATTTCATAGCATCCCCCAAAGAGACTGTGACTTTTTTTGTCACTCCACTCAAAGAATTTTGAGAACCACTGGCCCATATGATTCACTTGACAATTCATCCTGTTATGCCTTATGACATCTTTTTAAACATTTTGTCTTATTTCATTTACATCTCATCTAATTGCCTTATATACCCAAGTAGATTGTAAGCATCTTGAAGTACACAATCATGGCTAGATTCTTTGTCTTCTCTAAATTCCCCGCAGCGCCCAGCCTAACATCTTGTGCATATAGGGTGCGTCACAAATACATGTTGATTGATTAATCTCTCCTTTCATAACTAGATCATTTTGGCTTGGCTGGGAAGTCACATGGAAATAACTCCCTCTGCCTTTTTTTTTTTTGAGTTGAAATTCCCATAGCATTAACCATTTTAAAGTGTACCATTCTGTGACATTCAGCACATTCACAATGTTGTGCAAACATTACCTCCATCCAATTCCAAAATATTTTCATCACTTCAAAAGGAAATCCCATACCCATTAAATAGCCATGCCCCATTTCTCCCTGGCAACCATGAATCTGCTTTCTGACTCTATGGATGTGCCCATTCTGGACATATCATGCAAATGGAACCATGCAGTATGTGGCCTTTTGTGCAGCTTATTTCACTTAGTATAATGTTTTTGAGGTTTATCCATATTGTAGCATGTACCAGAACGTCATCCTGTTTTATGGCTGAATAATATTCCATTGAATGGACGTACCACATTTTTTATCCATCCATCCATCGATGGGCATTTGCACTGTAGCCACCTGTGGCTAATCACACACCTTCTGTCTTGACTCACCTCTACTCCCTCCTGCTCTAAATTGGAGTTACCTCAGTAAGCAAAATCCTGGAAGTCTGGAAGGCTATGAATGCTCTCTGTGAACAGAATGTAAGTGCTCAATGAGATTTTAGTGTTTAGTAATGTGTGCCTATGGTGATCTAGTTCTGTAAAAGCCAACCTAAAGACTAAGGGTACAGGTATGACTTCCACATGCACTTTAATACTTTCCTATCTATTCCTTATGCCACACTACATTGGTTCAAAGAGGTGAACTGGAGGTTGCCATGCCATAAACCTTTTCTGGGGGGAGCAAGGCTAAACATGAGGAAGGTCAGTTAAACCTGGCCTGCTGGGGCCATGCTGCACCACCATATATATAAACTTCTTATTCTTAAAAATTTCAGACACATGTAAAAATAGACTAAACTCCCATTCATCCATCACCTAGCTTTAACAATTAACATCTGCTGTTCTTATTTCATCTATTCCCCTACCACCATTTGTTATTGTTTAGTCGTTCTTATTTATTAATTTGTTGCTGGGATATTTTAAAGATAATCCTAGACATAATATCATTTCACTCATACATATTTCAGTATGCATATCTAATTTTAATTTTTAACATAACCACAATATCATTATCACACGTTTCCCAAAAAAAAGAACAATTCTTTAATACCATCAACTTTATTCGATTTTCCCTGATTGTGTCAAATATGCCTTTTTTATAGTTGGTTCAATTCAGAATCTATACAAGGTTCACATAATGGATCTGTTTATTGTGTTCTTAATTCTCTTTTAAGTGTAACTGTTATCTTGTAGAATTGCTGGATTTAGGTGGTTAAATCCTTGTAATTTTATTCAATATGGTCTGCCATCCCCCATAAAGCAGTAGTAGAACTACAAATTTAACTAGATTCAGAGTCCATGGGTGTGTGTGTGGGTAGGGAGACTTCATAGGTAGGGCCACCTCATATTCCAATTGCCTCATATCAGGCATATCAGGCATGATGTATTTACCCCCTATTTTCCAAAATGTTAAGATTGATTAGTGATTCAATGTTGGGTTAGGTGGAAAAATGATCCCTCAAAAAATATCTACATCCAGTCTCTAACCTATGAATGTTATCTTATATGGAAAAATTAAAGGGGGGGGGGTCATTGCAGATGTGATTACATTAAACATCTTGAGTTAGGGAGACTGACCTGGATTATATGGGTGGGCCCGAAATGCAATCGTAAGTGTCTTTATAAGAGCAAGGCAGAGGGAGATTTCACACACACAGAAGAGAAGGTGATGTGACCACCGAAGCAGAGGTTGAAGCGATGAGGTTACAAGCCAAGGGATGCCAAAGTCAACAGAAACTGAAAGAGGCAAGGAACCGAAGTCCTCAAGACTTCAGAAGGAGTGTGGCCCTGTCAACACCTTGATTTCAGCCCAATGAAACTGATTTTGGACTTCTGGCCTCTGAAGCTGTGAGAACAATTTCTGCTGTTTTAGGTCACCAAGTCTGTGGTAACTTGTTACAGCAGCCACAGGAAAGTAATGCAAATGTGACCTGCCTGGTCCGTCCATAATAAAATTCCCTATCAATTTTTCCCATAATAATTTTTTGTTGCCTAGATCTATTTCATTAGGAAGTAGAAAATAGTGACTTTCTAATTCTGTCCTTTTTCTGCAATTATTACACATGGTTCTTCCATAAAGAACTGTTTTCCTCATCAACTATTTGATTAGCCTGAGTGTTAGCACATGTGGAAAAGATAAGAGAGATGCTTTAGATTTTTCCATAATTGATATATTTTCAGAATAATAAATTGGTGCTTTAACAATCTCCAAGAAGATCCATGAATTTTTTCGTTTGTTTGTTTTTCAAGTATCATTATGTGCTTATAGGTTGTCACATATTTGATAAGTTTCAATTCATTATAATCCTTATTATTAATAATGCTCAAACCATCCCATCTTTAAGCCATGGAAGCCCCATCAAACTTGAACTGCCTTTTAAAAGCCAAATAATCCTGGCCACTGAGTGAAGATGGAGTGCCCCAGATGTGAAGACAGACAACCAGTGATAAAATGCTGACCTCCGTTTTGGTCTCCTTCTTGTGAGTCATACTCTCAAAACATTTTTTTGCAAAGCCTTTGGTAAAAAAGAAGAACCATGAAGATGCTTAATAAATGTAAGATCATCCCATCACTTAATACAGTAGTTCCCAGACTTAACTTCACAGTAAAATCGCCTGGGGAGCTTTTTTTTCCTTTAAAATTTTTTTTTAATTTTTAAGATTAATTTAATTTATTTATTTCTCCCCCCACCTCATTGTTTTGAGGTCGCTATCTCTGCTTGTTATGTGCTTGTCTTCTTTTTAGGAGACACTGGGAGCTGAACCCAGGACCTCCTGTGTGGTAGGCGGGCACCCAACTGCTTGAGCCACATCTGCTTCCCACCTGGGGAGCTTTTTGAAAATACTCATGCCTGGGCCCTGCCCCCAGAGATTCCAATTCCCTTGTCAGGGGTGGGGCATTGATAGTCTTTTAAAAAAGACTCACCAGGTGATTGTAATGTGCAACCAGGATTGAGAACCACTACCCAAATGTATCTATCAATCTTCTGAGATGCTCTTGTTTTGTTTGGAAAGCCCTGGTCTTCTGACTTCTTCAAGTAAGAATCTCTGACATTGACCACACATGGAACAAGATTGAAAGCTTCCCATTCATTGATGTGTTTTCTTGCCCCCAGATTCAAGAAGGAGTTGGTTATTAACCATATGACCACAACTAAATTAAAAAAGCAAAAATACATTCATACCCCAGGTCCAATGCCTCTCATTCTTAAGTCCACATTAAGTCTTTCCCTCTTGGCTATGCCTTCCTTCTCGAGACTTTATTGACTACCTTATGACATTTGTCTACTGAGAAATCGCCTTCAGTAGATTGGAAGCAAGGGCTGTGTTGTATTCACCTTTGTAGTTTTCCTTTCCCACAGTAAATAGAGCCAAGATTTTAACATATTTGGCATTTAGTAAAGTTTTTTGTTTGGTGCAATAATATTACCAGGATAATTCTGTTTTCTCTTCTACTTTCAAAATATCCTCTGTTGGATTCTACTTTAAAAACAAAGAATTTTTGCAATTTCTATGTTCTTTGCCTAGATAAGTGTAGATAATTTTTCATTTTGCTTCATTTTGTGCATAAAAAGACACTGGGTAAACAATTCCAAATTTTACTGACACTTGAAATGTAAAATGCATCTAACTTTTAAAAGTTTCTCTTTTTGAATATATCTAGTGATAATAAAGGTAAACAGGTGTTTGAAAACATACTGTTGTGAAGTACCAACCTGGCAGAAAACCTGTAGCATTTATAACAAGAACATAATCCAACTGAATTTGTAATTAGCACTTTTGAAATGTTCTCCTTATTATCGTTATTATTAGCCACAAAACTATGCAGCTTTGGCTCACACACATAGGAATTTTAGGTTGTGAAACTAGGCAAAAGCAGTTAATACAGAACCCAATAAAATGTTGAAGATTTTATGGAAGTGATTTTATAAGTTACTATCCAAACATGAATATCAATTAGGTGGTAATTATTGATTCCTGGGTCGAAGAAAATTTTCAGTTTTGAATATGCAGATCTTTTAACAATGAACCATGTCCCAATGATTTGAGAAAAATAGATACACCCATGAATGGAATATATTGGGGAAGTAATCATGGGGAAAAAAGGAATAATCATAGTTGAAGAGACATATCCCAATGTAGTAGAGAGAATTTCAGCATTCAAGCTCCTGTCTCCATTGAGCTTCCAGAAGAAGGTACTCTGGTCACTTTCCAGACCATAAAAGGGTTCTGGTAGACCCATTCCTGGTGACCCATGTAGGGAAAGTGATGGGACACCCAACACAGCTGCAATTCACTTCATTAACATTTCTAGAGCAACCACAATGGACAGAACATTGTATTAGGAGAAGTAGGGGTTATCTAATAAATTGGATTCATATAAATAGTAGGGAATCTGGAGATGATTATCAAGCAATGTCCCAACATTTGACAATAAATTCACAGCATTAGTTGTGGGCTTAGTATGAATTTCTGTGGGAGATGCCAACTGAAAGTAACAGGTAAGGGTCAGGTTAAGCAGACAGGGAAGATTTCTGGAGAAGACTCATTTTTATTCTAATTTTAAATGACACCATGGCCTGATTAGTAGGAAGATCAGGAAACACCTTTTCAAGGAGACCTGACACAAGTTAAGGCATGGATGTGGTGCCACTTAAATTGGTAGGGATGGCCAACATACTGATTTGATGAAAAAAGAACTTACCTCACAAAATGCTTGGTATATGTTTAATAAGTGTTTGTATCTGCTTAATAAAAGTAGATACCCAAAAGGTATTTTAATATTCTCAATAAATATTTGAAGAATCAATGACTTTAACTTTCCTATGTTTCCAGAAGGGTGTATAAATAACACCTTAAGAAAATTGGACTTAACACTTAATGATGATTTAGTTCAACTCTAGACAAGACATGTCCAGTTAGTTGCAGTCCCCTGTGAGCCTTACATTAGTAAGGCTTACATTTCCACTCAGTTATATTACCTGCTTGATGCTGTATGTCTTTGGTTTTGTGATCCTTGGTATAGACAGAGCAGACAGAATGTCCTTTACAATCATAAGCCTAGATGTTGGGAGAACAATGTCATTTTCAAAGGTTACAGAATAGATGCAGACAAAGGCTGACTTGCCTTTAAGGTAACCTCTTGTCTCAATCTCAGGGATGGGCCCCTGGCTTTCATATTTCTGCAGGGTGATCCTGCTCATCTCCCCACCTGGCTATAATTTCTGTTTTCAGCAAGCAGTTACTGAGCTCTTTGTATTTGCCAAGTAGAATCCTAGAAAATATATGGCTCTAACAGCTGTAAGGAGTGATTCAGTGAAGCAAAGAGTTACAAAACAGCGTGATAACTGGTAACAGGGCTTCCAAACCACTCCCCAGGAATTCTGAGTTAACTGGTCTGGCTACCGGTATTTATGCCTGTCTCTCACCCCCAGGTGATTCTAATGTGCAGCCAGGGTGGAGAATCACTGAGCTAGAACAGTGATTCTTAAACTTTGGTCCTCTGACCACCAGCAGCTGCATCACTGGTAAAAGTGTTAGAAATGCAAGTTCTTATACGCCACCCTAGACCTGCTGAATCAGAATCTCTGGTGTGGGGCAGGGAGAAGGCAGCAAGCTGTGCACAGATTGCAGGTGATTCTGATTCACAATCAAGTTTGAGAACTACTGAACTAGAGGAATACAGATAATTTTTGCATAGAGTTTGGGGAAGCCTCCCAGGTAGGCTCTCTGAAGAAGTCTTGTTCCTTAACTACACCAGTGGTCTTTTGTGAACATACTTTGTTAGCAGATTTTCTGTTTTTCTTCTTGTAATTATTTTTCCATACCATATATATTCAGGGCCCTAAGAAATGCCAACTTAATCCAAAGCCAACTCAATCCAACAAGTAGTCATGTATGAACCCAACCTGGTCCTAGGTATTCTGCAAGATTTTTTTTTTTTTAATATGGCATAGTTTCTGGAGCCTTTGAGGAGTCAATAGTCACATAGGTGAAACCAGAGCACAGTAAAAGACAATTTACTGAGAGCATCAGCAATGCATGCTTCAGGAAGTCAAGAGGGTGATGCTAACTATGGCAGGAGCAATCCTGGAAAGCTTAATGGAGCAAGGAAAACTTGAGCTAAGCCTTGAAGCTTGAGTAGAGTTTGGATCAGTGGAGCGCAGGAGATTTGAAGAGCTATAAGGTGCTTTATGAGTACCAATGAAGACATTGGTCTGACTGGCTGGAAGGAAGCAGGGCTGAGAGGCATGCCAATCTTCCTTATTGAATACTCTGGAATATTTGGTATCTCACAGACACCCAAAAACACAAGTCAAAGAGGTAGATTTTCATTTTCCTTAATGTAATGCTGAGTTCAGGCAAATTCATGGATAGCTGAGTGGGCTATTGCAGTGGCCATAGCAGAAGTCTGGGAATCAGGCTTAGCTGGCTTAGACTTTTGGTTTCACCATCTTTTAGATGTGAAACTTACCATCTCTGAGCTTCAGTTTCCTCTTTTATACAGTAGGGATAATAAATTTCCTATAGGTTATTTCTGACAGAAATAAGCTCATCAACATAAAATAGCAAGCATAATGGTATGATAACCATAGGTAGATAAAGATATATTATGGTGCCACCTGCCTCATAAATGGAATCAATTCCTGGATTTGATAAGAAGAGAAGCTGTAGTGGCTAAGGGTGAAGGCAGTGAATTCAGAGGACTTGGGCGAGATCCTACCACTTGCACATTGTTTAACCTGGGCCACACAGCATAATCTCACTGAACTTCAATGCCCTCTTCGTCATGATGTGGAATAATAATGTTACATACCTATTGGGATTGCTGTAAGGATTTAATGAGATAATGCAAGTAAAGCGGCTAGCACAGTGCCTGGAACAGAGTAAGTCCTCAAAAATGGTTAGCAGTTAGTAAAGTGGGAAAGCCTGTCCACTCATGAGATGTGGTACCAGTGCGAACCGATGATCTCTGGAGGGGTTCTGTGCCTCTCCAGGAAAGAACGATGCACTGTGGATGTCTGGGAGCTGTTCTTTATGGAAGCAGGTCACCTTCTCACCTGTTCTTTCTTAACCTCTTTCAAACCATCCCACCCTCATACCTCTCATTAGTAATTCTGCAGCCTTTTTTCAGAAGAGCAGCCAATTATTGAATCAATTTTAGAAATGCAGCTCAGGGCACATAATGGCCAACCTGAGGATATCTTTTTCAGTAAAATTTACACTTACTAAGAGTTCAGGCCTGTCTCCAAACCAATACTTTAATTTTCTTTCTAATACTCAAGTATGTAAAAACGAAAATGGTCAGAAGTCAAAAGACAAATGTTTTCATCTCCAGTGTGCCCTCCCTCCCCCACCCCCCACCCCCAAACCCCTTCTGAAGTCCCAATCCCCATTTCAATTATATCCAAAACCTTAAATGGAAAAATTCAATCCAGGGATAACATTTTAGAGCTGATTTACAAATCCCCTAAAAGTGCCAAGTTTAGCTTTGACATCGTTCCTTATGCTCCATAAAAATAAAGGCACTTGAGAAGCCTTTGGGGTCCTTGATCTGCTGAAGCACTTCCTTTCCGTATTTTGTGCTTCTCATTTTACCTCTTATTACTTCACATGAAGCTGTAGCTCTCAGGACAGCTCCACCCCCACTGTAAACCTCTATTATTGATCATGTACTTACATGGTTGGCGGCGTTTTATGTAAGAGGAATAAATGATATAGTTGTTTCTATCCATTAAACTATAGTGTTATCAAGGGATTGAAAAACTGCCCTGAACATGGCAATTATTTTTGGAGGCTCTGTAATTTTAAAATATAATTGCCTAGTAATCTTGTATTTACTGTGTGGTGGCAACGTATAGCTAGCTTCATGTCTGCACCTTATAAAATGTAAAGACATTTAGCATGTTTAATTTTTTCTTCTCTTCCTGCCTTTCTCTTTCCCCGATACTCTACCCACAGGCATTTGGATATGGGGCTTCTAGAGTCTTCCAAGTGTTGTATTTTCCCCCCTGCATTAACTCATCCTTGGAGATCAGTAACTTCCTACTTAGTATGATGTGGGGTTTCCCAGGCTCTGGTCATGAGGGAAGGGGAGCTGGGGTCTCTGAAGCACAAAAGACTTCGCATGATTAGTGGAGCTCTGAGAGTGGGAGAAACGTGCCTGGTGAGCGAACGTCCCAGCCTGGAGAAAGCTTAATTACAGTCAGGGGAGACTTTCCCTTCCCCGGCAGCAGCTGCCTTTGCCCACGTGTGCACACACACGCTCACGCACACGCACAGCCTCGCATGCCGTCCATACGTGAATTCTCTTTGGAAGCGCATTGATGCTTCTCACTTCCTCCTCTTAGTCAGTCCTAACACTGGCAACTTGAAGCCATGTACTTTCACATGTTCTGCTCCCCAAACAAGCCTCTTCTGAACCCTGCTTTAATTTTGTACACCATTGGTGGAGAAAGCCTCGATAATTTTAAAGACCAAATTTAACACAAAGATCCAAATAAAATAACTGGGAACTTGCTAAAGATGAGGCCAGGAGTTGTTTTAACTTTTTATTGAAGTATAATATAGGCTGAGATTTTAAAATGTTTTTCTGTTTCTCCTTGAAGGTGTCAGGGATTTGCATGTGAAGTTTTAAATGTGCTTCTATTACAGACTTGAAGGACTTGTAATAGTCATGCCACTTCTGAGTTACTCATGCCAGTTCTGAGGGTTTCAATATAGAATCCAAATGCTCAATTCTTTCTATAGGACTTGACTTTTCCAACCCGGAAAGGAGACAAGAAATGGAATAATCTCTTGGTCTGTTCCTCTAAACAGAGTACACCAGAGGATTTAGCATAATTTTAGGAGAAAGGAGGTGAGACCTTAGTGCATTTTAGAGCTTCCTGACGTGCAGTAGTAGTAAACCAGGGCCTGGGTTTTCTCCTCTGAGATTCAGGAGTTTCTGCCGGGCTTCCAGCCCCTTGGAGGCTGCCTGATTCTGTTCAATCCATACACTTAAATTCTTAGCCAAGTCTCTGTTCTCCTTCTTACTGCTCTTCTCCCCACTTGTTAAAAGGCAGCTTTGAAATCAGCCTCATCTATTTTTCACATGGTGGCTCCGAGAAGCTGTGCAGCACAATGGGTGAGTGTGGACTCTCAAATCAGTTGCCTCGGTTCAAAACCTGGCTCTTCTATTTACTGAATGTTTTGTTTTAGACGAGTCACTTATCCTCTCTGTCTTGGTTTCCCCACCTGAAAATTGGGGATAATGATGGGAACTATCTCGAAGTTCTATTGGGTGGATTAGTTGAAATAACATGTATAAAATACCTAGGACTGACCTTGCCCTTACTCTTTCATTTTCAGACTTTCTTTGGCTTTCCATGTCTAGATGGGCCTTATCTCCACCTATCTATCTGTTTTCTCCTGGTGACTGCCTCCATTCACAAGCCTTGTCTTTACTGTACCAAAACAATTAATTGATTGATTGAGTCTGAATGACCACAAGCATAGAAGTTGTGAAAGCTCCCCTTAGAATTGAGGGATGGGGGATGTGCCAAACCAATTGGTTACTTGCTTACTTTTTTTTACATTATTAATGATCTCATATGGATGCTGGCTAGTTTCTCAAGGTCACCTTTTTTGCTGCTCTGTTTTCCTTGCCTCTTCCTTTATATAAGCCCATCCCCCAAGTAGTTTCTTATCTCAATGCCTCCATTACAATAAAGCAGACCTGAAAACACATGCTTTCTCTCAATTCCCCTTTTTGGTTTCCAAAGACTGTGAACATTTTCCAGGATAATCCACAGATCTCCAAGGGACCAAGAAGAAAGCACTGAAAGGGGCAGGGAGAGGGCAGGAAGTTCCACCTCAATTTCCTTCCCAAAGCTTTTCCTTCCTCCCGATTCTAATTGGCTCTATTGTTTCAAATGTAAGTGTATGCCTTCAGAGGCCCAGAGTAGGTTGGATATGAAATTTAAAGTCTTCAAAGCTATCAAGATTAATTAGGGTCATTTCCTCTGGTCAGCTTCGTTTTTTTTACATTCTGTTTGGGGTGGGGGAAGCGTTGGGGGAGGAGGCTGCTTACTGTAGGGGCAAAGGAAAAAAAAAGCAAAGAACAAGTGTGGGTGTGAGGGAGTGTGGATAATTTCACTGTTGCCTCAGAGGGTTGCGTATCAGGACTGGTAAATTCTCAAATTCGACACTGTATTATGACATAGATCAGCTGTTATTTTTCCAGTCTCAGAGGAAACCTTGAGGAATCTCATTTCTTCAAGTGTATTAAATTATCTGCCAATGTTGTCCTTTCCACTCAAAGTGCTTTCATTGAAACACTGGGCATCGAATGCAGGAAACAGCAAAATCTCTTTAAATCTATTGTTTCTTTGGATGTTTGGTTTACCTTTTGGTTCTACAACAAAATCACTTAATAAATAAATGGGGAGTAGAATTGTTACTATAGCAATCCCCATAGTAACATCAAAATGCCACACACACTCATCCTTTGAGCACAGGAAACCATTCTCCCAGCCCTCCCCTCATGGCAGGTTCAACTTCCCAAGTTAATCTCTGATGGTTTGAGATTTTAGGATATTAAATTAAACCCATTTTATTCCATTCCAAAGAGTTAATAGACTCACAAAATACCAAGAATTCTTATCCACTTATATCCTCAGCAGAAAACTCAGGAATGAATTTGCTATGAGCTTGACAGTATGTAAGAGCTGTTTCCAGTTTTAGGTCTGTCCTTAAAAACAACACAAATTCCAGCAAAGGCATGAATAGTTCTTTGTTGATCTCAGTAGTCTTACATAACTTACACCGGGGCAGGTCTAGTAGATGAAACATCTTCAGGCTGCAGCACTGTGGGACACACATGTTTTTAATCTCCTCTTTGCCAGAAGATAGCCTGAAGGGATCCCCAAGAGGTCATTTGGAGAAGCCTTTTGCCACCTGGTGGGGTTATAAATTGATTCTCTGATTAAGAGTGCTGCTCTTAGGTCAAATGAATGACTGAGAGGCTATAGAAACATTAAACGGGAGGCAGAGCTGATTTTGAACATCATGTTATATCTTTACATGATAGGTATTCATGCATGCATGTAAATATATATCACTGTTTATGCATATTTAGCATACATTTATAAACCAGCTGCTGAATATCAAATAGTGGCTCTGTGTATCCTGTTTCTTAGCTCGTATGTTGAATATTAATACTGACACCCCAAAGGCAGGAACTACAATTGGAAAGCAGTCCTATTAAATTGAGAACCAGTGGAGCCACCATGTTATTCAGCCTAGAGAACTCAGGTCAAACTCCTTCACTAGAAGAAAGCTTTGCTTGAAAAAGAGGAAAACGCTGGAAGAATAAAGAATAAACCATAAACAGGTGATTCATAAAAGAAAAAATATAATAATTAATAAGCATATGAAAAATGTCCATTCTCACTCCTAAGCAAAGAAATTAGAAATTAAAACAAGCATAACAGGATGCAGAGTGGGGCTTCTACTGTTATTCTGGAAGCTGCAGTAGGAGCCCAGCTGAAAACAACAGGTGCTAAATAGTCAGCATGTGAAAGAGCAGCAGACCCCATCCCCATATTACCATCATATCAGCAGAGGACTGGGAAGCGAACAGAGGGAAAAGGAAGGGACTGCGAGGGTGCACAGACGATGTCTCAGTGTTACTCACTAGACCTGGGGAGGTGGAGCCAGATGGCCTAGAGCAGGAAATTATGCAGAGAGCAGGCATTAAAAGGCTTTCCATAGAACCCAAAGGACCCAAAAGGTCTTCACATCCACCCTTTGTGAAAACCAGTCTCTGGATATCTTTCACCCAGAGATATCAATGTCTACAGTCGGTCTGAGACAGAAAAATAGCAACGCTCTACGGAAAGACTATTGCGATCGTGTCCATGTAAGTAAGGAGATCTGGATCCTCTTCCCTCACATTCCCCTCCCCTAATAAAATTGTTTCCTGGATATACCCACATTGAACTGAGATTTCTCCACGAACCAGTCACATAATGAGGAAATATTGTTTCCTATTGAATTGGGATAACTCTTTAAAGACCTGGGTTGTTTAGGTACAGTGAAGGAAGAAAAACTTTCTGGTGGAAGTGTACATTGCTTCATCTTTTCCAGAAGGCACTTTGTCAAAGCCTTAAAAACTGGCATGTTATTTGATCTAATGATTCCACTCTTAGGAATTTGTAATTAAGACATGATCAGAAATATGTATATGTAAACATAACCAAAAATGTTCATTGCAACATTCTTTGCAAAAGTAAAAAAGTAGAAAACCTGAATTTCAAGTTGAAAATTACTAAATAATTTATGGCATATCTATATGGTAAAATACATGCAAACATTAAAATTCTGCTCTTAAAGACCATTTAATGATGCTGCAAAATGCTCATAATATAATGTTTATAAACAATGGGATAAAATCTGCCCATACATAGAGATGGAAAGGAAGAGGAAAAGTGTCTCTAGTAGCAGAAGACAAAATTACGTATCTGAAAATCCAAAAAAACTCAACAGAAAAAGCACCATAAGAAATAAGAGAATGTAGTAAAGTAGCAGATAGGAAAAATAAATCAGCATACAACCATAAACAAACCTTTCTATGTACAGACTAAAAGTGGTTAAAAGATACAGAGAAGATGTATTTAAGATAGTAACAATAATAATGATAAACCTAGGCATAAAATAGAGAAAACTAAAAACACTCCTGAAAGATGTGAAAGTTGTTCTGAAGAAATGGAAATGCCAGTTTCTTGGATAGACAAGTGTTGGTTTTCCTTAATTTATAAATTTAATGTCCTCCAAAAATACCATTGGGAGTTTTTTTGTTTTTAACTAAATAAGTTGATAGAATTAATTTGGAAGAAACAATAAGCTAGAAGAGTCAGGAAATCCTTGCAAAAGAACAATGAGGATGGGGGGGGGCGGTTAAGGTTAATGCTGGGACTACCAGAAATTAAAACATATTATAAAGCCTCTATAATTAATATATTGTGGTATAGGCACATGAATAAATAGACCAATGCATAGGAAATTCAGAAATAGATCATTTCCATTGCATATGGAAATTTAATACACAATTAAGACATTTCAAATTGGTGGGGGAAAGATGGACTTATTTAAATATGTGGTGTTGGGATAACTGGATAGCCATATGGAAAAAGATAAAATTGGATCCATTTCTCACATTGTACACCAAGATAAATTGCAAAACTCTCAAAGATCTAAATGTGAAGTAAAAATGAAACTATATATGTACAAAGAGAAGACTTGGGTAATTTCCTCCAATTGCTGGGAGGAAGAAAACTGTCTCAACTATTGATCAAAATCCAGAAGCATTGAGAAAAAAAGATGAGCAAATTTGATGGCATTTAAAAAAAAACTTTTGCAAGGAAAAAAATATTCTTAAAATATTTAAATATTTAAATATTCTTAAAATATTTTTTTAGAAAGACAAATGGAGGAAAATTGCAGCTTTTATCACAAAGGGTTAACATGTCTAATATAAAAGGAGATTCTAAAAATAGAGGTAAAAAAATATTGCAACTTGGTAGATAAATGGTCTAGGGAAATGAACAGACTGTTCCCTGAAAAAGGAAAGGCAAATGGCTCTTAACCATAAGAAAACATGCTCATCCTTTTTCCTAATAAGAGAAATACAAATTATACCCTGAGATACCATTTCTCACATTTCAGATTGGCAAAAATCCAAAAGTTTGAAAACATACTCAGTTGGCAAAGTTGTGGGAGAGCAGGCACTGTAATACATCACTGGTCGAAAGCAAAATGATACCACATCTGTGAAAGGGAATTTGGCAATATCTAGGAAACTTATATTCACTCACTTCTAAAACTATATCCTAAGGATACACTGGCAAATATGAAAAGATAAATGCCATTGAGATACATTATATATTTACTACAGCACAATTGTAATAGTAAAAGATCCCCCAAACAACCCAAATATCCATTGGTAAGGAACTGGTTAAATAAATGATGGCAAATCCACTCAATAAAGTATTGTGCAGCTGTAAAGGGGATTGAGGAATCTCTATAAACTGCCATGGAACAATCAATCAAGTAAGAAGGAGAAACTTGTTTGTATTATGCAACCATGTATCAAATTAAGGGGAAAGGCTAATATATATATATTTGAATACTTATATTATGAAAAACATATTGGGAGAATAAACAAAAATTTTCAAAAAACTTTAGTGTAAGGAGAGTAAGCAAACCAGATAAAGGAGACCAGGATATATGCTTGACTTTTCTGACTGTATTTTATTTTATTGATTGGATATTGGAACTTGTAAATATTTTACAAAATTATAGAAAAAAATGTTTTTAACAAATGATCACTAAAAATGTAAAGCAAAAAAGAAACAAGTGAAACTAAGTTGATAGCCAAACTATATAAAGAGGAATTATTTCAAATGATGTTAAAACTCAAGAATTTGATTGTTCATCCCTAGGGTAATATTGTTACAGAACAAAAAGAACTGCAAAAGAATGTTAAACTGATTTTTATAATCATATTGATGGTAATATTGATACAATTGATTCTGAGACCATTGTATGAATATTGTGGAATAAAGCATGTTATTAACTATATTAATGTCATTAAGAATTGGGATTTCCAGCACGTGTGAAAGAAGGTACAGATGTTAAGCAAAATCTCTATAGTCCCTAATTTTAATGGGAGATTATCAGTATAAACCCATGATGTATTTTCTCTTAAAAAAGTATTTTCTAGATCAGTACAGTAAAAAGTACTGGAAGTTATGTCAACATAATTGGGTACTCCTAACACAGAAATTGTTGTTTCTCTATATTGAACTAAAAGAAATATAATTTGATGTCTGTGGTAGAATATAAACAATAAGCACTGGGAACTTTTTTCATTCTGGAAAACATGGACGTTCTCAATGACAACAGTCATGTCAAAGGAGCCAACTTTATGAGGTCCCACTAGCCAAATATGAGACAAACATTACCAAGAACAATAGCTGCCATGGACTAAAACACATAGAGTATGTTTAAATCCACAAGTTCATAATAATATTAAAAAAACAAAACCAAACAAAAATTCATTGGTCATCTTTGGAGGATTGCATTAGTTTGAGAACTGAGAAATAAAGAGAAAGAATCAGGCACGTATCCTCTATGACCTTCATCTTAGAATAAACAAATAGTTGATTAAGGGAGGTTTCTTTACAGAAAAATTTTGGCTGATATATAAAAAAGAAATTTTACAAGTAGAATATCACAGTTTTCGAAATCATTAATGGATCTGGGTAATGATCATCAATGATTGTTAATGTTACTGAAAAGAAAGACATTTTGTGTCTCCCCGTGGAAGTACACAATACCGCTTAGGGAGTATTCTAGTCAGAAATCAGAACTCATGTCCAATCAATCCTCAGGGGTTCTTTACTCTTGTGTACTACAGAGCCCTTTGGCAGGCCAGTGAAACCAAATCAGAACTTTTTCATGATAATATTTTAAAAATATAAAATAAAATACATCTGATGACAGTTAAATCAATTATATCAAAATAGAGTTACCCACTTCAAAATTATTGTAGCCATAGACCTGTGTCCAGACCTTATTATTATAAGTATTATCTTGTTTTCTTACTATCTTATTATTGAATAGTTGTAGGGTTAAATAATATAATATACCTGAAACAGCTGTAATATGATATGAAAATATCTGTGATTTCTACTGATAACAAAGTCATATGTACTATTAATATTACTGTGGTTTGCTGCCTAATGTCTTAATTGAAGAACACACTAAATTTTAGTTTGAAGTTATTAAAAATTAAGATGTACCTTTTTTTCCATCCCAGTTCATGTGTCCTTGAATTTTATCTATGAACCCCTTTGAGGACTGCAGATCACAGATTAATAACTCCTGTCTAGATCCAACAGTAAACTCACAGGAAATCCAGTGGACAGAAGGACCTGTTAAAAGACACCGTTAGGTTGATTAAAAGAGACTTAGAGAAATATAACTAATTGTAATCTTTGGACATCGTTAAGATCCTGATTCAAGTAAGCAAACTATAAAAATAATTGCAAGACAATTGGGATAATTTGAACACTAACTGGATATTGGATAATATTAATATACTTTCGTCAAGTTTTCTAAGTGTGATGATGGTATTTTTAAATCATCATTATATTTTAGAGACATATGGAAATATTTAATGAAGAAATGTTATAATGTTGGGGATTTAGGTCAAAATACTGGGGGGGATTGATAGATGAAATATGGATATGTAGGAGAGATGACGCATACTTACATAGAAACATACTAGAACTAAAGTACACCAAAATGTAAACAGTGGGGCTTTACATTAATAGTCAAGGTCTATATTAATAGTGTCTCCACCGTGAGCTCCAGAGGCTGCATCTGTGAAACATGACCAGAGAGGAGCAAGAGAGAAATCAAGTGGTCATCCTATGTGATAACCAAGATGTCTCATTGATGAGCATTTGTAAGACCTTGTATGGGGTGAGAACTTGGCAAAGGATGGAGATTCTACAGTATAAGGCGAAGGCAAGAGGGCTACAAATAACAACAGGATGGATGAGACAACTTGTGTGTCATGTTTTTTATGACATATATATTATAAGTTTTAATATTGTGATCAGCATGTAAACTTCTTGGAGTATAGAGAAAGTAGAAAATATAGAGTCCTTCCAAGAACTCAACATGTAGCAAGTGATCAACTAGGGCAAGTGATTGATTGTTACTTATTCATAACAAAGCTGTGTCATCTGCACAACAAAGTGAGTGTGTCCCAAAGAAGCATGACAGGGAACAGAGGCTTAGAGAAGTTTAGTCACAAGGAGGAGTCCTTGAAATGGGAAGGAGATGGGGGAAACATGGCATGCAAAAAAGCACAAATTCTAATTCCAAATAGTCTGCCTGATACCTGTAAGAAATGCTAGAGAGACATTGGGTTCCAGGTGGGTGGTGAAGCATAAAGGGGACAGATTCCTATATTTAAATAATATCATAACAACCACAAAACCAATTTAGCTCCACCCACCTTAAAGACATCTTTGTTAAAACATGTTGAGAACCCAATGCAAAAAGACTTCTAGTTGCCTACAAATAACTGATAAATTGTCTACACTGTAGGGGTTGTCTGCTTGTAGATGCAGAATCTCCTCAGGAAGTGGCCAGGGCTGGGGCAGGTCCACAGAATGGAGCTGGATTGGCATGCGGTTCCCTTCCGCACAGTGATGGAGCACCCATGTCCCCCACTGGTTTCTTCTGGGGCTGAAATCACAGCCTCCTGCCAAGATCCAGCTGTAAACTCACAGGAAACACAGGGGGCAGAGGAACCTGGTAAATGACACCATGAGGATTCAATCATGAAAAACCTGTAGATTAAAAGAGACTTAGAGAAATATAGCCAATTGTAATGTATGGGCATTACTAGGAATCTGATTCAAGCAAGCAAACTATTAAAAAATCACAAGACAGTTGGGAAAATTTGAACACTAACTGATCTTGGAGTGGAGGTTGGGGCCAGACTGGGCTGGAGAGTGTGAAAACATAGGTCTAGGAAACAGGACACAGACACGGGATATTCTATATCCTGAAACAAAAGCACTGGTTGTATCACAGCATTTTGAAATTGTAAATTGACCTAACTCAACAAATATGTATAGAGTGCCACCCCTATGCCAAGCTCTGTTGTAGGATGCTGGGGATACAGCAGGGAGCAAAACAGCCCAAACCCCTCACCCTTATGGCACTTATCTTCCAGAATTATATATCATCTTTTAGTTATTATTTTGCTACCAAGCCTCAGAAGCATACTAGAACTCAAGCCCAATCACCCACAAGATTTACCCAAGGACTGTAATCATCCTTTTGGCAACATAATTCCATAACTGTGACAAAATAGCAAATTTGGGTTAAAATGCTCCAGGACATAATGATGGCCCCATAGCAAATGGCTGACTTTTTTGGTCCCCCTCTTGTAAGCCAATTACTACTAATCATTTGCCACATTCATTATGTAAACTTGTCAGTTTTCATTTATACAGGTGCAAAACTAACATTCTCACAGGCATAGGTTGTGTGCATACGTGGGGGTGTGTTTAATGTTGTCCACATTTGGAAAGGGTCAAGCTGACTATTTTAAAACCTGTTTACATAAACTCCTGTGCTGGGATACAGCATGCCAAGTCTCCTCCAAGCTCAGATGCTCATGAAGCCCCCTGGACAACCGGAGTAAGGTTTATAATAGGAAGCAGTGACCCCAAATACACTGGAGTCATACTATAAATGTCCTCAAATCTGTCCTCTGGGTCCTTGTTTGGGACCTTCTTATAAATGAGATTGCCTGATAACTGTCTCCTTTCTTCTAGAAATATACCCCTGTGAATGAGGCCCAAGACATATCTGGAGTGAGAACACGTATTGAATTATGCTCTATAGCATGTGGTTTGGTTATATTAAATTAGGATCTGATGGAGATGGCAGACATTGTTGCCCATTTTTATTTTGATGCCTTATGTAATACTTTGCACATAATGGGTTGAGTCCAAGAACATAGACATGTATAAATGTGTGTGACTTTTAGCTCACAGGACTTAAGAAATAGCACATGTAAAGTTTCTAGTCATTATAAAATTAAATCTACTCTGAGCATCCACACATCTGACTAGTGGGAAATTCCATTAGCTTATAAGAAATACTGATTTTGTGTTTGCGCTGTGAGAAAACCAAGGGACATTCCCTTCTTTAGCCCCTGGTGGTTGCCATTATTGCCCCCGTCCCTTTGGTCACCCTTTGGTTATTGGTGCTGAGAACAGGTATTCTAGCATCACCCAGGCCTCTGCTCTAGAAGGTTGCCTGCAGGGGTGGCCTTTCAGCAGGCAACAAATTGACCACAGTCCTACCCAGTGGTAAAGCCATGGCTACTTCAAGGCCATCGATCCAGTCTCTCTCTCTCATTGTATCCCAATGGCAGCTCCTCACTGCAGCCCAGCCAGCAATGAGGCCCATTACTGGAATATTCATTGCTCCTCTGTGCGGCCATCTGGGGAGTCCCCTGCCTTTCTGTGGATCCAGTTGCTTCTATCTCTTTATCTCAAAATCGTCAAAACTCTGTCCTTCCAACTGAATGCTGCTCAGGGGCCTAAGGAGGGTGTGGATGAGGGGAATGAAGTAGTGAGAGGGAGGGAGGGGTTCACTTCCTCTATATGTAAGGACAGCTAGGACTATTGGCAGTACAGTGCTGGCTTCTTTTACCCCACATGGGTGTAGAAAAAGGGAATGCTTATACGAATTAGTTTTTCTCCTTGATAATGCATTCTGACATAATGTAATGTTGGGAATTGTTTATTTTAACTTGGTATGTTTCCGTATTTAAGCTCTTAGGTGGAGCTCAAGTTATCACAGCTCTTTTGTGAAAAGGGGAAAGATCTACAGAGCAGACTAGAAGCTTCTTAAGGTAGAGACTGTAGTTTGTATTTCATTGGTACTATTAATACTACTAGGCTAGTAATAACCAGGGCTGGTATGCAATAGATACATGTAGCAAGGTCCAGATACGCTCTTTACTTTGAAGATATGGGCCATTGGACCAGTAAGTGTCCAAACCACCTTCCCACTGTAAATTTCTATGATGCATTCCAGAAAAGTGACACATCCATGACATTTTTACAAATCATATATATAAAATGAGGAATTGCCAATTCAGATGAATTATGAATAGTTTCATAAATGATCTTTCCTAATTGATATCTTCTGGGAGTTTTAATTTCATTATCTATTCTGTTCTTTTAATATGGAACACATCACAAACTGTTTAAATGATGGGTAAGTCAAAGATTGTTCTAAGTCTGAGAGGAAATTAATAATAACAATTACTCTATCTGATTATTGAATCAGCCATATGGTCTAGTTTTATGTTTTGAACATGTCACTTAAACTATGAGCCTCAGCTTCTTCATCTGAGAGATGGGAATAATACCTATTTCAATAATTGTGGTTATAAAATAGATAATATACATGAAATTGCATGGTAAATTGTAAAGTGGTCTGTAAATATAGAGAGTTGCTATTAACATCACATGCTTTACTTTAATTCCTGTCCAAATTCCAGTCACAAGTGACCATAGATCACTGTGATTAAGAGACCAAGCTCATCTATAATCCAACCTTCTCCTTAAGCTTTATATAACCATTCCAGCCAACAGCTATCTCTTTTTCCTCTGCATTCTAGTACATATGTTACTACCCACTCTAGTATTCAAATACTTGGCTTTTATTTTCTAATGTATTTTATGGATCAATTAATTCTTAAATAAAACTAAAATCTGAAAGAAAGAAACTGTGTCTCTTGTAGCATAGAACTCCACACATGGTAAGATCTTGGTACTGTATGTATGTATATATGTACGTATGTATTGGATGGATGGATGGATGGATGGATGAATGGGTGGGTGGATGGATGGATGGATGGATGGATGGATATGTTGTTGTTGTTCTGCTCAGCCAGGTGATTCAGTATAGTATACATGTCAGAAGACTGACACCTCCCTTTTCTTTATCTAAATGAAATAGTTCAAGCTTCCATTCCCTGTCCAGTGGGAAGACCTCCATACTCTGCTTGAGACCTCTGCAGCTTCCCAAAGGGAGATTTATGTTCTCCAGGAGCAGTTTCTCTTACAGCCTACCTATGATCTTTCTCAACTTTGACAGCTAATGTCCTCCTTTTGCACTGCTTTGAGGCAGGCTGGCTACTGCCCTGATTCTACCATTCTCTGACAGTCCCCAAACACCTCTAGGCAGATCTTTATTGCAGTAGATCTTTACTGAAATTTTGAGATAAGAAAGAATGGCTTCAGCACAACACAGAATAGGCAGCACCCAAAAATTGAATATTGGTCACTGCTATTTTTAAAATTCCTTCAGCCATCCACTCCACCTGGACTTTCTCATTAACTGTCTCATCTTCTTGGGTTCCACACCTCCTGCCAAGTGGCTTGGTCCTCCCCAGCCACGATTGTGATACCTGTGACCCATTCTCAAATTCCAGTTAATTTCTTATGCAGTACTGTTTAATTCTCTCTCTCTATTTTCATCCTGTACTTTAAGTAAATGTCCTTAGCAGAAGCACTATTTATACAAAGAGGGGTTCAGGATGATATTTTCCTTAACAAAGTGCTACATCCTCTGAGCTTAAAGATTCTACTTCTCTATCATGCAAAAGTAATGGGAAATCAGTGTTTTGGCTTAAATAGTAAACTATTTCCTGAATTTGTCATTTAAGAAATCTTTCATTTGAGAGTTCCAGAATGGTGCTTGTGAAACTTTTTCTCTCAGTAGCCTTACTCCAAGGGTCTTCCACAAGAACAATTTATTTCATCCATCTCAAAAACTATCACAAAAAATTAACTTCTCATCTTCTTGAAATGCTGCGTTTGAATAGACATTAATGATGACATGTGGTTTGGACAGTCTTAATCATATTCAGTAAGTTATTAAAGCACACCAGACACTTGACAGCCAATTTTTTTACATTATAAACATTGATTATTAGAAAAGTTTGTCTTGTCACCAGCCAGCCTCCAAATTTTAAAAAAAGAGATGCTACTTAGCTTTAGGGCTTTAGGACAAGAAGCTCAACAATTTATCTGCTGGGCCTACCAAGTCTTCAATCTTAACCTACCTTTCCTTCTATTTTCTGCTTTCTTCATGGTCTACCTCAAGCCTTGTCTTTCGTTCAAAGTTTTGTCTTGTAAGTAATCCCAGAACACTCTTCACCTAAGACTGAACGCCCTACCAGCCTGTATCCAGTTCCCACCACTCCACCCAGATTATACAATGCCTACCACATGTGCTATCCTGGCTCCTCAAACAAATTGTAAGATTTTAATTGGCAGGAAGTATGTCTCGTGCTTATTATGAATTCATTTTGGTGCCTAGCATAGTGCTAAGTACCCTAGAAGGTACTCAATAAGTACCATTTAATCTAGGCAAAGTAAAGAATTGCTGAAAGAATTTTATAATTCCAGAGTGAAGTATAGAAGTTGAAAGAAGCATGAAATTTAGTCCTCCTTGCTATACCAAAAGAGTTTTTGATAAACTTGGTCATTAGTCAATGAACCCCATTGGTATATAGTTGTCTGTTAGGAGCTATGGAGATATACATGCAAGATAAGTCATGATTTTGCTCTCATGAAGAGTAAGATTGCTATTTTTCTTTCTGCTTCACTGAAAAGGCATTCAATCTGTCATACATTTATAAGATGCAGGCCATGAAATACCAACACATTTAAAATCAGGTAACCTTATGTGAAACAAAGGCAAAAAGCAGTTTGCTTCTACTAAAACATTTAATAATTACTAATTCCTCCAAGGCTAAAAACAGTTTGTCTCCTCAAAGTCATTTTAATCTAGGCCAATTATTAGACAAAAACATTTTACAATGCAGATAGATGCTCTTGGGAAACAACTAGCCATGTCTAAAAACTTGTATACATTAAAGCAAAGACAGTGATGTATTGAAACTTCTGTCAAGGTCAGCACTCTATAGCATATTTGATGATTTCATTACTGTCCCACCACAACTTCTTTTAAGAAATTGTAATGAGCAGTTTTTTGGTTTCTTTTCTTAAATTTTCATTACTTCTGTTGGGAACAAAAATATTGTTTTACTTTACAAGTGATTAAAAATGTAAAAGGCAGGCAAACCATTAGCATCCTACCAGGTTGTCAGTACTAATGGTCATGAAAACTGGAAGCAAGATGGTGACTCTAGCACATGCTGCCTTTTTGAAATATTTGTGGGGTGCCCTGAAATGTTTGAGGTTCAAGATAATCTAAGAAATAATCTTAGATGGTAAAGCTTGGAATCTTCCTGGAAAAATTTGCAAAATCCAAGGCCATTGCTATAGAATTTTCAAAGTTCTCCATTGGAGTATATTACTGTGATCACAATGCCCTATAGAAGAGTAATACCTTGCAAACGAACCACCAGTGCTGATCCAAGTTTTTGACAGTTAATCACAGCTAAATTACACATTGCTGGTACTATAAATTGTAATGGTGTCATTAATCCTTTGCTCTACGGAACATTGGCAGGTAATTTATGTATTTCATGTGTAATGAAGCAAACCATCATACCAGCATAACTAAGAGTCTTCTCCATTGCTTTCCCATCAGCTAAGGACCAAATAACACAGTTGCTGCCAAGGCTTTCCGAGCACCAGCTGAGTCAAGTTTTTTTCTTATATGGGTTTTTTCCCCCCAGTTTTGTCCCCAGCAACCAACCTCAGCTCTACTTGGGTAATAGCCAGTCAAGGCTAAACTGGCTATATTAAGAAGGAAATAGGAACAAAATTTGTCTCATTTGCCAATTTCTGCTGCCATTTGGTGTCTTTTGAACTATTCATTGATAATAAATGTATTATCTCTTCTTTATTTACTTTCCAAATAATTCCAGATACTAAGGGAGTGTTACTTTGCAATCAATCCCTTCAGATTTTCCGATTCCCTAACTCAATGGTTAGGGATGTGTGCTTTCAAAAACAGACTTGCCAAATGCCACTTCTTAACTAGTGTGTATGGAAAAAGCCATGTTGACAGTATTTTTACTCATCCTTAAGTTAGTGGGTGGGTATTACATAGTTTAACAAAAGGAGGGAGGGCGGGTAGAGGCCCTGGCCATGAGCATTCCAGAAGCTGGAACTGCACCACCCAAAGGATCCAGCAGGCCAGTGGGCCGGATGTACACAGATCCCTGGGGAAAAAAAGAAGCCAGAGCAGCTTAAATGGTCAAAGAATCAAATGTAAAGTGAGCTGCAAGGGTCAGATCTGGATTGAAGCCCATATTCTGAGTCTCCGTATCCGTTCGAGGATAAACTTGGCTCCTGATCAGGGCTGACAATTAGGCCGTACAGTTAATATTTTTACAGCTGTTTTATTAATAACACATACAGTGCATCCAGCCAGGATTTGTTGGAGACACCTCAGGAAAACGAATGATGTAAATAACAGATGGATGTAGAATATTCCTACAAACAGGCATAAAGATATTCCCTTCTTGTTTAAAAAGAATTTAAATAGACAGATTGTAGATAAACAGGCAGCCAGAAAGGGGGAGAGAGAGGATTTATGATATTTGAGGTAGTGGCTGCATGCATTCACACAGTGGATAGCAGGGACATAAATACATCCGCTCTCTATATGGGAGCAGATACTCAAAGCCTTTGCTTCCAGAAAAAATAAACTGTGTGGTGCATGGGGCTGCAGCACCGCAGCGTGGGGGCCGTTGGAAGCAGGTGTGCCGCCTGTAGATCCCCTAGTACCTCCTCTCATACATGTCACAGGGCCAGGCATGGCTGAGCCAAGCCCTGACTCCCTGAGCGGCCTGGAGCCGTCCTTTCCTCTTCCTGCATAGGTCAATCTCCTATTTGAAGACCCTAAACGCTCCTTCCAATTTTGCAGCAGAACTAGGAGCAGTGATATTTTAATCTGAAAAGAGAAATAAAAAATTCAGGATTTTCATGTCTTTTGTTTTCACTCCTACTATTTTTTTGTACGGCTTTTTGCATGTGCCTGCTGCACTGTGCTCCTACCATACTTTGCAACCAGATGGCTCAGGAACGAAGAACAAAGGCCACTAAAAAGTGGGCGGGGAGAAAAGGAGAAAGAAGCAGAGAAGTGAAAGTCAAGGAGAAATCAGAGATGGCAGCAAAGCCCAAATGCTTTAATCACTGAGAACTTTGGGTTGAATTTTGTACCTAGGACAGACACTCTTCTCATACTCTGCTCAGTGATTCCCTATGTGTGTGTTGTGTTGTGTGTGTATCTGTACCGCACACATACACACTCTGGTCTTTTACTTCATGAATAGGGATCAAAGCCAGAATCCTATTTTCTCCGATTCTTCCCCATGTCTTGTGCCACATGTCAAAAGTGGCATGAATTACCATTACCCAAAGGGAGAATTGCTGAGGCACAGACGCGCGTCACTGAGGGAGACTCCCAGCACCTCAGAACTGTTGTGAGAGAGGGAGAAGGGCTCTGGAGTTGTAAGACCTGCCAGTTAACAACTAGCTGGGTGACTTGGGACAGTCAGTGCCAGCTTCCCCCTCCCCCCCAACTCTATGTTTCCTCCTCAGGAAATAGTTACCTCAAGGGGACATTAAATGGGATAACACAAGTGAAGCACTTTGTGAACTAGAACGCACCAGCACCGTATGAAAGGATGGTGGTTATTCTGGAGTATTGCAACCTCTCTCCAAACTGGAAAAATGGCCAGGGTTTGTTTTCAGTGCTTTTCTATGACCCTCCCTACCTGAGTTTTACTCCACTTAGACCTCTATCTAAGCCTGCTTCTCCTGACTGGCCCTACTTTATTGATCTTTTCCCTTCCTCCCAGCTGAACTTAACTGTTTCTGTACCATTTGCAATTTTGTTAGACTATGGGATAATCTAACTGCGATTTAGGCTACAAATTACTTTGTATTTGAGCCATAGAAAGATTTCATTTCTAATCAGGAATTTCTGTAGACACAGGACAGTGGGACTTAATAACTTTAGAAAGGAAATATTTGTTATTTTCCTAGTCAACGGTACACAGAGACCTGGCCTGACTCCTTGTAAGGCCAGTTTGGCATCCATGCATTTGTGGGGGATTGGCTAACAGAAAAGGAAGCCCTCACCAGGGTTCACAGATGCTCCTGCTGAAGACTTACTGGTCTTTTTTACATCCTCCAGTTAGGCTAAAGTTTTCTTTCCACTGCAGTGAGTGCAGTTATTTTCCTCTTTCCAGCCATAGACAAGATGGGACATTTGTGAGGGTGGCAAGGCTTTCTATTTTGCATTTTGTATAAAACCACATCCACAGCTTTTGCCTTTTCTGACACTCAGGGGAACTCTGGGAATCAGTGAGGGGGGTTCTAGTTTACAGAAAAGTAGAATGAAATGCAAGGAGATAATGCCTCACAGAACTGACAGTCTTTTGAATTGTGTGATGCACCGTTCCCTAGTCAAGAGAGAAGGAGTGGAATGGTCGGTCATCATCCTTCACGTGGAAATCCAAGCAAAAGACCTGCACTCGTATGTAAACCATGGCCAAGCTGTTAACTGATGCTCAGAATCCAACATGATTTTGTCAACAAATGGTAAGAAAAGTTAAGAAGGACTTGTGAGTCAGCTACCTGGTGTCAAATCTTGACTCTCCTGCCAACTAAATGACTGGAACCTCCCCAAGACTGCTTAACTCCTTAGCCCTTGTAAAATGATGACATGGTTACCTAACACAAAGGATTGGTGGAAGTGTTCAACGAGACAATGCACGGAAAGCAGTGAACACAGTGTCTAAACGCATAGTCAGTGCTGAGAAATGTTGGTCTCATTATAGTGGTCTTAGCAAGCCTGCGCCTTCTAGTTGCTAGGACCACGGGTTACTAGAGCTGAATGGAAACCTAGTGGAGGAGCCGTCTATCTTTTTGACACAAACCTTGGTCAGAAATACATTTTACTGCATAACCTAGTACCAAAAAAATCAATATTACTTGCCAGTAAAATGGAGAGTTGTTTGAACAGTTTTCAAAAGTTAAAACCTAGGGTTTGTTTGTGATTATTTTTCACATTTGCCTCTTTATATAGTTCTATTTTTAAAATTTAATAAGCATATTGAAGAGGAACAAGATAATTTCCATATACATACAAACTGAAGCAGAAGTTTCATGAAACAACTTACTTTTACAACCTGCGATGTACTCTGTATTATCTATTTGGTTAGATTTTGTTATCTTTTTAAATGTTAATTGTGACTTACTAAATCGTTTTCAAAACCTACTAATGGGTCACTGCTTGTGGTTTGAAAATCACTGATATAGAAAAAGTACTTGTTTGGGATAAAGAAGATAGGCTTAGCATGGCCTATCCACTATCCTTTACATGATGAGTGGAAGAACTGGCCCCTAACTCAGTTCTCTGACCTCCCACGCCTAAGAGACCCTAGGGTGCTAGGCTGTAAAGACTCGCCTTTGCTGGTTTTATGTCCTGCAAGGCTGGAGCCAGGGCTGCTCCATGATTCACTGCTACTCAGAGCAGTCAAACAGACATGTACAGGTCATGGACACACTTGAAAATTTCCCGAATCTTAAGAAATATCTGTTTTCTGCACAGCATTGGCAATACGGTTGGAAAGTTCCTTGAATG
The DNA here is from genome assembly GCA_029593785.1 of Cabassous unicinctus. Taxonomy (NCBI): domain Eukaryota; kingdom Metazoa; phylum Chordata; class Mammalia; order Cingulata; family Chlamyphoridae; genus Cabassous; species Cabassous unicinctus. Next base: position 14,996 of record JAQZBX010006473.1, on the reverse strand, counting down.
TTTTTCAAAAATTGTTTATAGATTTGAAAACTGTTTGGGGTTTGTGATTGCTTCTGTTGTTTGCTTCTTTGTATCATCTACTTTCTCAAAATTTAATAAACACTTTGCAGAGGAGCAAAAATAATTGGTCACACACTTGTGGGTTCCCAGATTTGTTTTACATGTGTATGCAATACAGCACAGCTTCAAAACATGTTCAAGCCCAGTGTGTCAAATCATCTCTAATGCTGTGGTCAAAACCAAAGCAGAACCCATGTGAATACCCACGGTCCCAGACCACATCCCTCCCGGCCTTGGACCACGGGGCTTCTGGGCCAGACTCTGGTCCTGATGACGCACATGGCACCACCAAAGCCCATGGGTGGAGGCTGCTGTGACCAGCTCCCTCAGCTCACGAAGACGGTCTGGGTCCCTTAGTGTTGATGACTTTGTAGCAGCCACTGTTTGAAGCCAGAGGAGGCAGTGGCATCTCTGCCTGACTCTTTCACCTGCCTGAGCCCCCATGCCACAAAGGCAGGGTTTGTCTTTTTAAAGCAGATTCCGTTTGTCTTCTCTTTTTTCCTCTTTATCTGGCACACCCAGGACCTTCTTTCTACCTCCTGTGAACATAGGAAGGAGGCTGAGGAGTCTATCTGTTTTCTTCACTTCCCAAGTCCTTTGGAAGTCTTTCCCTATAAAAAAAAAATCGATCTGCTCTTTTTATCTTGGATTATTCCATTCTCAGATGTCTGCAATGTTGAAATTCATGAGACAATTTCAAACAACCTTCCTCTGTGTGGTCCCTCTTCTGAAATCCTAGGTCTCTGATGGCATTGCCTCTTTTTTTTTTTTTTTTTGTATTTGACCCTCTGAATTCCCTTATTAAATTTCCCAGTTGAAATACTTAATATAGTTTCTGTTTTCCCCACCGACCTTGATTGTACAGTACTTGCACCAGGTGTGGTCCCAGGAAAGAGGACCTTCAAAGGTGGAGATCTGGGATTGGTTTGGTCATGTCCCAGGACTTGAATGCAGAACTCGTACCTTGCAAATGGGAAATGAAATCTTAGGATTCCATGGAATGCAGCAGCATCTCGGTTTATTGTGGCTAATTGTGATAAAGGACTTATTGGGCCAGTGTCCTAGGGGACCAAAAAACTGCTGAACTTGGCCATCACTGTGGTGATGATAATTTTAGGACTGTGGGATGAAATGGCTGTTTCTAAATGGACTGGGGGGCTTATAGGAAGACTCTGACAAGTTCAGGGCTTTAAACTCTCGGCTCAAAATGCAGTCAGAGAACTAGAGAGCCCCAAAGGTTCTCTTACTTTTTATAGCCACAGAGCTGCCCTTATTGAAAATCAGATTAAAGATTTAATTGTGTGGTTTGCAGAATTACACAAACTCATCAAACCTTTTATGTGAAAGCCAGGGTATTGGTTGGGAAGAACTGGGACCCTGACACTTAGAATGGGGCCTCTGGGTCAATTGCGACAAAGCCAAGAATCTTGAATCTTGTAATTTCTCTGAGCCTTCCTTCCTGTACAAGCAGCTCCTCCTCCTGGGTTTGAGAAGACTAGTTTCTCTTCACTTGAAAACCCTGTAATGAACTTACTTGGGGCAGCTGTCTTGAAAGAGGATGCCTATTCTCCTCAAGACCCACCCCGATCACCCTTCGTTGTTTCTAGAACTGTAACTAGGAGCATATCTCAGCCAACTCCGGGGGGGCAAATGGAAAGTCTGACCTGGGAGGAGATAGCTTATACCCAAGGAGAAAATAGAGCAAGATTTTGCTAATTTATACTGACAGAAACCTGGGGCATATGTATGAGAATGGTTTCTAAGGGTATTAGATCAAAGACAATGGAATATAATGTTGGATTGAGCCGAATTTATTGAAATGGATACACTTGTCCTCTCACTGCACCCACTCTCAGATTCCCCCATCACCTCCTCCTGTCTTGACGTTCAACTCACCATAGACAACTAACTCTACCCTCGCTTCACCTTTTCTATTTCACTGTCTCCTTCATCCATTTCTCTTTCCCCTCCTTCCCTTTTTCCTCCTCCTTCCTTCCTTCTCTTTCTCTCTTTCTCAAGAGAAATACATCATAAAAATACTACTAGTGATGGACCTATGTCAAAGGAAAGGAAACTCATAACATGTGAAAAATGAGAGTCCATGCCATCCAGTTCTGAGGATATTCATGTACCCAAAACTTCTCTACAGATTTTCCACCAAAATTTCCATTAATTTTTTTTTTCCTCATCTAGTTAGGATCTTTCATAAACAGGGTAACTGGGGTCTATAGATGTTGTCATCTTCCTGGCACCATTTCCACCATCCTATGTTGTACTTTTCTTCTACTACTTGTCATTTAAGATGTGTAATATTTATTTCCACTAGGGATTTGACATTTATTTATTTATTTATTTCCCTTTAATAACCTGAACAAATTCACATTTTATAACAAAATTTTAGGGACAAATGCAATCAAAATGCCAACCAGCCAACCTCGAAAAATTTGAAATAGAACCCATTTTTAAGTTGAACCTTGTTCAGATAATCCGTCATTGAAGAATTGAGGAAGGAAACCAATAATTATCCCAAATGATTCAGATCACAGACTCTGGAGCTACACTGCATGGATTCATTGGTACCTAGAACTATCTATGTGTAAGTATTGTTATGAATATGATTCAGATCATATTCAGATGATTCAGATCACAAATGATTCAGATCACAGACTCTGGAGCTACACTGCATGGATTCATTGGTACCTAGAACTATCTATGTGTAAGTATTGTTATGAATAGCCTTCTGAGGATATTATCTTTATCCTGATTTTGTACATAGAAAACTAAGACTCAGAGGTAGCAGTTAACGTTTTCCAGCAGCAAGGCTGGGTAATGAAAGAGATGAAACTCCAAAATCCATGCCCTGTCTGTTATACCGTGTGGCTCCCCTTTTAATAACCAAACATACAGAGATTCACACACCACATCTTAGAACCCATGGACAAAACAACTTCCAATGTATAGGAGTTTAGTTCACATAAGTGACTTTTTAAAGAAAATTTGGAAAGTTTTTTTGTTGTTGTTGTTACTAAAAGTATATTTGGAGTTAAACAGTTTTGAACAAAAATGATTTTGTCATTGGCTGTATATAGGAAAAGGGAAGAGAAAGTGGACAAAATTGCCCTTTATTCTAGGGTGAGCCTCAAAAATAGGGTATAAAACTTCCTGAAAGAATCATGTCATCTTTTGACTTCTAGACTCAAAAACAGTCCCTTGCTGATGTCCTAGTCTCTGCCATTTCATCTCATACTTTGGGGAAAGAGGGAAAAAAAAAAAACCCACACTGTTCCTCCTAATTTATAACTTTTTATACAAAAAGAAGCCTTTAAATGTTATGAATTTTTAATTTTTCTTTCATTTAGTTGATTCCCTTGCTGGGAGAAGTGACTGCCAAAGAACTGTGCCTAGTATGAGCAATAAACATCAACAGTATCTGCTGCATTAATAATTTAAATATAAGTAGTCAAACAAAATGATCTGGCAGGTCCCACAGGTGAATCACACAGGGTTTTAAAGATGCTGGGATGCTTCAGCCAGGCAGCTTTTAAATGAAAATTTACCCTATGTGGTTAGAGATGTGTTAGAGAGACCAGTGATTCAACTTGTATCCTATTACCACACTCATCTTACCCTTTTCACCAAGACACAGCCCTACCCAGACCTACAAGGCTAATTATTGTCCACAGAATCAAGTTCAAGGCCCTCTGTGAAGCGGCTCTATCCCCTCTACCCTGAGCTAATGTTCAGTATGAGCTTTTGGTTGTGCATGGTGTCCATTTTGACTGGCAAATCTCATGCCTTATTTAAATATTTTAAACACCTTTGTATTAGTTTTATATCGTTGTGGTAAAAAATTATCACAAGCTTAGTGGCTTGAAACAACACAAACTTATTATCTTACAAGTCTGGGAGTCGGAACTCCAACATGGGTCTCTTTGGGTAAAACCAAGATGCTGGTGGGCTGGGCTCCCTTTTGGAGGCTCTAGGGAAACATCTGCTTCCTTGCCTTTTCCATATTCTAAAGGCTGTCCGCATTCTTTGGATCATAGTCGTTTTCTTTCATCTTCCAAGCCAGCAATGGTAAAGTTCTTCTCACATCATATTGCTCTGAACTTCCCTCTTGCCCCCCTCTTTCACTTATAGGGAACTTTGTGATTATAGAGGGCCCACCTGGGTAATACAGGATCATCTCCCTATTTTAAGGTCCGCTGGTTAGCAGCCTTAATTCTGTCTGCAATCTCAATTCTCCTTTGCCATGTACTGTCACATATTCACAGGACACGGACATCTTGGAGGGAGGCACTATTCTGCCTAACGCAGCCATCCATGGAATTACCCCTTCATATTTCCTACTATTCTCCCAAGGTACTTCCTTTGCTGAAATCGGGTTGAGATTCTATTGACCCTCAGGGAAAATGCCATTTCCCATCTCTGTGCCTTTTCAGATTTGCTTCTTCCTTTCTGCTAAGCCCTTTCCTTTTCCCTCAAAGCCTGCGCATCCTTCCAGATCCAGCATAAATTTCACCTCCTGCATGGAACTTTTCCTGTTTCATAGTGTTCTTCGTGTTTTTGTTTTTGCCCCTTTTCTGATCTTCCTTCAGAATTCTATTATGTTGAACCATTTAAAATTGCCAGTTTTCAGCAATTTTTTACTTACAAAAAGAGAAATTGCATGTGACAGTCTAATACTTAGTCATGACTGTTTATTATTTAATTGCTCCCTAATCATTTTGTGTTTGTTTTCTCCTCCTCTTTGGATTGTAATCTCTTTGAAAGCAGGACCATGTCTTATAACGCTTTGGAATCATCCCCTTGCAATTCTCACTTGCTCAAAAGATAGCTCTTTATTCAGCATTAATGGATATAGCTGGGCAATAGTGTACCGGTTATGGTTATTTAGTTGAAATCAAGAGAATCACAAGCTGGCCAATTTCAGGGAAAAACTAATTTATTAGAAAGATACTAAATTAGAAACTCACAGAACTAAAGGAATAATCAAGCCTCAGAAACTAGAGGCATAAGGTAACTTCAGAAATGTTTATAGTATTTGGCCTTTGCAACTGGGGTGAGTCCATGCCAGCAGGCTTGGCCTTATGACAAAACCCTGGAAGAGAGATTATCCTGGCTTAGGCATGCCCCTACTCTTTAACTGAGGGATGGAGCTAGCAATGACGGTCGCTAGGATGACGTGGGATGTGGGAAGAGTAGTCTCCTAGAGGACAGTTAGGATGCTTGTACTGAAAGGATGTAGAGATACTGGGTAGGTAAAGTAACCAATGTACGTGAAAAAGGCAGAGTGTAGTAAAATGAAAAATGGAAATTGTATGTTAATTGATATTGTCTTAAAAAGCAAATAGAGACTATAGGAAAAAATACAAAACAAAAGGGTAAGGATGATTATTTAGTGGACTGAATTCTATATTAAAACCTTCTTATCTGCTCCCTAAATAACTACCAACCCTGAGCTGTCAAAAGTATCTTCTTTATATAGTAGTAACACCAACAGCTAATACTTATTGAGACTATGTTATAAACCAGGCACTGTGCTAAAAAGGTACATGCGTTATCTAACTGAATCCTTATGACAATCCCTCAAGTTGAATATTGTTATTATTCTCATTTTACGTTGAAAGAAGCAAGACACAGAGAAGCTTATGCCCACGGTAATGGCAGAAGAGAATCAGTAAGGAGGGGAGGCAGAAGATGGTCAAAGGGAAAGATGCAACCAATATTGTGTGGACTTCAAGGACACTTGAGAAGGCCAGGGTTAGGGAAAATGGCTCTAAGTTGCTCATTCCTCTAACTGGGTACTGTAGCATCTGCTTTTTAAATGGCAAGAAGGGAAGAGACCCTGCACATGTTTAAAGCCTGTACATTAATGACAAGATGGGTTTGCTTGAGGGCAGCAAAAATGTTGGATTAGAGTTGGGGATGACTCCTGGTTTCCTGATTTAGGTAACTGGGCAGATGAGGTACCATTTAACCCAGGTTTTGGATTCTGGGAGAAGGAGCAAATTTGAGAGGAAATACAATGAGTTTGGTTTGGAGATGCCCTCATGGCAATATCCAGCAAGCACTGGAAAACCTAGGGTAGAACTAGAAATTATAGATTTGCAAATCTTAAACATGTGGGGAATGGAAAATCACAATGACTGAGGGCCCTTCAAGATAGGATGGTGGATAAGAAATACCCAAAAAGAGCATGTAAAATGAGGAGAGGGATAGGAGTGGAAAGTCTGGAGGCATAGACATTTAAAGGTAGGAAGAGAAATATAAGCCAGGTAAGAAGGCTCAGAAGCCATCAAAGAGTTAAGAGGAATACAAAAGAACAACTCTAATAAATCAAGGGAGGAGATAGTATCAAGAATGCCATTTGCTGCATACATGTCAAATAAGAGGAGAATTCAATATTTTCCATAGTATTGGGAAATTGATGATCCTATAGATGAAGCTTGAAGTTGTGTGGTGGAGCCAGTCAGTGCAGGGAGTTGAGCATAGGGGACATTTGAAGAATTAGGACCAATGAGAATACCTTATGCTTTCAAAAAGACTGACTAAGAATAAGGGAGAGAGCGAGGTGGTAGATTGATGATAAAGAACAGTGTTTTCAGCATGGAAGAGAAAAGTGGAGAAGAGAAGTTGGAATGAGGAAAAAGAGGGGAGTTGGCATCCCAGTGGGAAGGGACAGTTAAAGGTCCAGACGAAATCTTGGTCTGAAAGAGGTAGTGCAACCCTTTCCCTAAGATGGAGATACTATATTTATTTTCCTCACTTTTCCCCTTGGATATTTTCCTTAACTTCTCCTGACTCTTAAAAATGCAGTTCCATTATGTGCACTGTGACTGAGATTGTGCACGTACAGCACCTGACACTGTGCTGGTTATAAAAAAGAAGCTAAAAAACGTTACATCCCTCCCTCCTTTTCTTTCCTCCTTGGCCTGGGCCACTCTCTTTTTTCATTTTTCCTTTGTTTGCGAAGGGGATAAAACTACCCAGGACAGATTTGCTAGGGTTTCCATATCGAGTAGCAGCGGCACGTTGATGATCAGAAAAGGCTGTAAGAACTAGTTGGCTACAGCTCCTCAATGCTTTCTTATGACAGTGGACTTTTTGTTGAAAACATCCTCATCGTGGGCTGCGAGAGTTAGCCTGGTCACCAGATAGTCCTAGTCTCTCTTCCACAGTCCTGCTGTCTCCAGCCAGAGGTGAACGGAGTGTGGCTGAGTCGTGCAGCCCGAGCCAGCAAGGGCTGCTGTGGGTAGCAGGTCTGCCCGTGATGGAGTAAACAAGATGCACAGATTCCGGTGGTCTGTGCCACTGGCCCTGCTCCAATCCCTGGGGGTGGTCAAGTGGCAGGATTTAGGTCGCAAAGAAGAAAGCTCAGCACAGAGGCACGTGACGGCAACAGCAAGTCACCCAAACCAGGATTTTCCAGAGAACACTGGTTCGGAAAAAGACTGTGAAAAAGCTGTTCCTAAGTCAGATAAATCTGAGAAACACTAGGCATAATACATGTTGGCACATCAAAGGTAATTTGCAATAAAGAAACCCAGTTTTTCTAAACCAAGCATTTTAGTACAAGCCACTTATTTGATAATCGAGCCCATGTTTTAGAACCACATCTATTAGCATCCAGCAGGACAGCCACAGACCAAGATTTGAACATGCTGATGGTCAAGTGTCAAAACACAAAGTCAAATTTTTTTGGAATTGGTTTCCCATCACACTTCAGGTAGACACAATCACAAATGAGCGTCAGTCAAGAAAATGTGCTAATGGGCTTGTCCCTTATGGATCAGAATGGATAAAAGTCCTTTAGTATTGAAGGAAAGTATGTTTTTATTTGGAAGATAGTCTATATTTGGAAGATAGTCTTAAGTAGGTATTCCATTTGAGTTGGTAACTAGTATTCATAAATTTCCATCTTCTTCTCTTGTACTTTATCCTAAATATATTCCATGGTATGTTCTCATAATTAATATGCAAATAGACATATAGTTTATAATTAATTTCAACTGGGCACAGAGAAAAACTTGAAAACCACAGCATGGAAGCATCTTTTTTGGTAGAAGTTCAATGAAATCCCCAAATGTCTTTGTTTTTGCAATCCATAATTTGCAGATTATTAATACAATAAATCCTTGGTGTCTGTGAGAGTTGGCATCAAACCCATGAACTCCTGTGCAGAAAGCCCACAAACGAAAAATCCAAATGGAAAGAAAAAAACCATGTGGTTTCTGTGTATGCTCATTACCTGCTTCTGAAACCATAATATCTCGGCCTTTTATAGATCTTATAACAGGCTCTGCAGGAAGCAGCTGCAGTCATTAGCTACAGGACAGACTAAACACACAATCTGTGTGGAAGGAGGCATAGAGCAGCTTGGTCTTTTGGAGTCCCCATCTTAGGCATCAACAATGGCACCTTTTGTAAATGCAAATAAAGCAAAACGTAACTAATATTTTAGAACGTAAAAGGATTTGAGAAATCACAGTCCAATCCCTCCTTTTGCCTTTGTTAGTATGAGGTTTAGATTGACACAGGGGCTTGCCCAAGGTCGCATGTCTAGTAAGAGACAGAGCTGGGATTCAGACCAATTCCGGCTTCTGTGTCTCTGCTCTTTCCACTCCCCTCCAGTGGCTCCTTCAGGGACCTTTGGGGAGGAGCAGCACCCTCCTCAAGCACATGGTGCCACTTAGCTTCTTCAAGTCTGGTCATAGAAAGAGAGTCCCGGTGACTCCCAATCCAGAATTTCTCCCATCACTCTGCTCAGAGAAAAACACTAAAATGGAGCTAATCACTCCAAAATCAAAAGTGTAAATTCCATACTGCAAAGTGTCCTCGTTATGGAATCACCCAACTTGTCACAAATTCAGCTGGACTAGTTGGGGTTAAAACATTGCCCAAACCAAACCCTTTGTGACAGAAGTCAGAGGCCCTTCAGGAGCTAGGGTTCACCTTTCCGAGAGCCCTTTGGTGCCAACCCAGAACCAATATCCCAGCATCGCTGGAGGGAATGATGGCGCCCTGCATTTCAGAGAAGATTTAAAACCGAGAGCCTAACTGCTCATCATCATTAAAAATCTCCAGGCAGTTTTCATAAGAGCAAGGGGGTGGTTGCCTGAGGTTTTGGCTGACAGTCAACCCAACTAATTACATTCTGTCTACTGTGTCCTCCCGCAGATTCAATTGGATATGTTATTTTTTTCAACTTCCTGTCCTAATCTGAATGTAGGGCTGCTATGTGTTCTTAAGCAGATGCCGCCGCTCCTCCTGATAGGAGCGGTTTTTCAGATTTTTTTTTTTCTTACAGAAAGTTTTTGAGACTTTAAATAAAAGAACTCTTCTAAATGATCCTGCCACTGAATAAATTTGAAATGCTAGGTTTGCTGGTAGCATGCTATATATATTGTTATTTTGTTTTACCAAGTGTTGACATAAGCAAGCATACTGTACCCCAGCACCCCGACAATGCCCCTTAGCATGGCCCCCATCACCTCTCCTTACTGATTACAGATTCTCCTGCTGCTTTTCTTACTGGTGAATTTCATGGAAAACTCCTACATTTTGTGGCATCTTAAGCTATTATTATTATTATTATTACCATAGCTCACATAAATAGAAAGGCAAGAAGTTTTTAAGCCCGTCCTTTTCCAGTAGAACTCCTCTGTGAGTTCCACCAGCGGGGCCATCAGTGGAGTACGAATGAGCTCTGTAGTAGGAAGTCAGGAATCAGGAGGCAGGAGTGCCAGTCTTTCTCTTCCACCCACATTGCCCCCCAGCTCCGTGGCCTTCAACAAGTGCTCTTGCCTCTCTCTGAGCTCACCCTCTCCAGCAGTCAAGAGTGGGGAGGTGCTGGGAACGGATGCTTAAAGACTCTTGGAGTCCATAATTACATATGCCTTCCTCCATGCTTGAGAGAGAGAGACTGTGTGCTTGTATATAAAACACTTTTAAAAGACCTTCTAATGATGGATTTTCTCTTTGCTCAAGAAAATTACCAAAAATTCTCCAATTTTTCAGTTAAAAACAAGAAAAATACTGGACAACTTTTTAAAAGGCTTTCTACATGGCAGATACAGGTCTAGGCCCTTTATTTGTATTAACTCATTTAATCCCTGCTACAACCCTTGGTAGTTTTCTCCCACTTTAGAGATGAAAAACAGAGAAACAATGAATATTATTTCCTCAAACTAGGAAGTCCAGAGCCGGCTCCACAAGCGGCCTGCCCAGCTCTGGAGTCCACCTGCTTTACTGCTCTGCTGTGCAAACTCGCTTGGGACATGTACTTGATACACTTCAACTCCCCTCAAACACTCATGAAATACTAGAGGGGTCAAAAATTTGGCTCCTTCCCACCCTTACTCTCAAACAAGAATTTAGAAGAAAGAAAAACAAGGGTGTCATCTGAGAGTTAAACTATAAATCTAAACATGTAGAATCAAAGCAAAGATATTCAACATCACTTGAAAAACCAGAAAACTTCCTCATTTGCTCTTTTTGGTCTTGCATGGACCTGATACTTTAGTCACTTCCTTACTTCTCGCATTAGGGGTCACTCCGTGTTCTCTCTGTTTTCTGAGTGGAAGAGAAGTAACCATCTGAAGGATAACTTAAGGAAAAAGGAGGGGGTTGGTTGCCATGGACATATTGAAGGTGTGCACTGGAGTTAAATCTCACCAGTGCCTGTGCAGGCCAAATGGAGGGGAGGAGCCACTGTGATGGGTGGCAGACGTGTGTGTGTGTGGGGGGCAAAGGTCTTGGGTAGCTTGGTTTGAGAGCATTACACCCTTAGATCAGATAGCTACATCCCTTTGTGCCCACCCCAAGTTCATTAAACACCCTTCTGATGACCTCCTCCCTGGCCTTTCACAGCCAGGCTTAGGGGGTAGGATGCAGTCATGCCTACACAAGAGCCCCTCCGGCTTTCCCTTCTCATTGCTCATCAGCTGTTGGCATTCTGACCGGGCCTGGTCTCAGGAGCTGCGCCCATGTGGGGCTGTCCCTGAAACCACGCCCCGTCAGCGTGACGGCAAAGCTCAGCTCCTGAGACCCAGGCTGAGGCCACTCTTGGCCCCACGGCAAGCCCATGATGCAAATAACCCCTTTGCGGGCTTCTCAAAAGGTCTTCTGGTCTCTCGCCTCATGACATGCCCTTGTAGCTTGGACACTGCACATGTTTTCCTTTAAACTTATGCATGTTGTGAAGTTTTCTGCGACTCTACTGGAAAGTCACAACAGGTGCGTTCCTCGAGCCCAGCTTTTCATCTTGTGTCCCATAAGCTGCAGTTTTCAGTAAGGAATGAACATAGCAATACACATGTATTCCCACGGGTACATATTGGTGTTTATATTCATGATGTGTGCCTCCATTTGCAAGACAAAAAGAAGAACAAAATATGAAATTGCAGCGCAGCTAGAAGGGCAGAATTTGTATTTATCAGAATGTGATAAATGTCAGGATAATAAGCCTCTCCAGGGAACAAACAGTCTCCTCAAGCATTCTTGCCAGGGCTATTATGAACAGACATTGCCAGGCCGTGTGTGAGGCACAGAGCAAAATCCAACATCTCTAGTGATTTAAAATTCAGACATCGTGACACCAGTGACAAAGGGATCTCTAGAAAGACGTTCTTGGTGCAACTGAGATATTTTCAGTTCATTGTAAAGAAGGAAATGAATAGATGGCAATTAAAGCCAAACTTTATATATCCCAGCTATTGTGTGAAGTATGTACGGAATTGTGATCAGAGACAAAACAAAAAAACCCCAGCTTGCGTTGTGTTACGTATTGAAAAGGATGTGTTTTGCAGTAGTTGACATTTCAAGATTTAGCAGAAATAATTGGTCTTGATGTCACCTCTATTTAAATCGATCTTAGTACAAATCAGAGATTAGAATGTTAACCAACTAGCTTGATTGTCTGTTTTGAGTTAAAAGGTAAGTAAGCGAAGTCTGCATATCCAGTTCTGTGTTGGCAGGTGGGATAAAAGGGTGGTCTCTGTCTGCAGATAACTATGGTCTAGTTAGGACAGATAAGATTTACATACAGGAAGCAGCCAGAAAATGCAACTTCCACATCCAGCACTAGGTTACACCGGTGATTCTTATGTGGGTGCGATTTTGCCGCCCAGGGGACGTTTGGTAATGTAGGGAGACATTTCTGGTTGTTACAGCTGAGGGGGTGCTACAGTGATGCTGCTAAATACCCTGTAAGGCACATGCAACCCCCCAAAACAAAGAATCACCAGGCCTCAGGTGTCAGTAGGGCAGAGACTATGTACACATACCCTACAGTACGCTAGCCCCGTTTTATACCAGGGACACTCAGCATATGACCGCTGCATGCTGGAGTCAGTCAGTGGAATTCCAGGGAGGGCGTTGCTTAAAGACTGGGAAGGACAGTAGCTGACAAAATGCTCATGTCAGCCAGGAAGCCCTTGTTTCATCACCAGAATTCTCAGTGGGTGCCTAGCTTGCTGCCCTCAGCGGTCAACTGAGCCTCCTCTCCCCTCTGTGAGGCATCTAACATCCAAGGCTGACCAGCATTTAATTAAGCACTTATTATATGCCAGGTGTCTTACAAGGACTTTCCATGTACTAAATTTTGTGAAGTTGGTCCTATTATAATTTCTATCTTAAAGATGAGAAAACAGAGGCTGGGGGTGGGGGTGGGGATGCTGAGTAATTTTTTCCTATATCACACAACTGGTAAATGACAGAGCTAGACTTTAAACACAGGTAGTTTAACTTCAGAACCCATGTCCCTAACCATTATGCTATACTGCCCATCAGGCAACTTACCAGGCAGTAGTGATCAGGTTTCCTTTAGATTGTTTTCAAAATAAAGCAATCAAACCCAAACTCACAGGCACACGGGTGGGAACAAATGCACTTGGAAAAGACCAACAAAATAGATTTGTACCCCCTCCTCTCTTCTGGCCCAAGGGCATTTCCCTTTTAATTCCAAGGGAAATGGGAGGGGCTCTTCCCCCTCTATTCCTGAGCAAAATCCTTGATATGGAGATAACTTAATTGTCCATAACTGGACTATTATGTTTAGAATCATAAAGCTTAAAATACAGTTGATAGAATGAATTTCAGAGTGTTAAAATAAATGACATACCACTCTACAATGCAATTATTTAAAAATAATTGGTTGCATTAAAGTGTACTGATGTGGAATGATATCCACATTATATTGCTCATTAAAAATCAAAAACCACTGCAGAATAGCACTTCTAACATGATCCTATTTTTGTTGGAGTAAAATTATACTATTATTTGTACAGAAATAAGTCCAGAGAATCCATACAGTCTGTAAACAGCGACGGTAGAACTTTAACCCTGGGAGGTAGAATTAAAAGAAGTTGAAGGAAAACAAGTGAAAAAACATTCTCTCCCAGGCCTCTGAGGAAGGTTTACCCAGATAACATCATCTAGGGGCAGAGGTCATTTTCTTAGAGAGTATGCTTAGGGTCAGCCCGGGTCTGAGATGGGGAGTGGGTAAAAATGTGTCTCCATGGAGATTAGCTTTCTCTTAGATGCTACTTTTCTCCTACTAAAGATACTTCTTCTAGCCAACGTCAGCCCCTTCACATCGAATTGCATGAGAAAGAGAGAAGGGCGTCAGCTCTAGCACCACCTGCTACCCACCTCAGCGGAACAGGTATGCCTCTCTTTTACTTTGTGGCATATTTAAATTAATGAATATGCCCCTTCCAGAAATACATTAAAGTTTAAATTTTCTCTCTCATTGTAGCATGAAGGAATTTGTCCCTAGTGAGGAATTTCAAACATAGCAAGTAGATAAGAGGTGCTTTGAAAGAACATCATACCTCCTATAGCACGGTACTTACTCCATAGATTCAATTTAAAAAAAAGTACAACATTGGTTTTCTTTGAAGACTTAATGCCAAGCAGGAGTCAAGGCCCTATAAAGAATACATAGGTATAATATTCTAGCTTCTGCCTTCAAGCATATATTTTTGGAGACTAAAGTAAATGCATAAAGAAGTTATTCTAAGTGCTGCAGTAAAGGTGAGGGGTACTGGGAGAGGTCAGAGAAAGGAGAGCTCAGACCTGCCTCACAGAGTCAGTGCTGATGTCATGAAGAAGGAGGTATTTAGGGAGAATAGGGTTTCACAGGGGAGGGTGAATGGGTGAAGTCAAAGCGGACAGAGGAACGGCATAAATGAAGCTCTGAAGCAGGACAGGGTAGACCACGTTCAAGGAAAAGTCCCTAGTGCTGGTTGGCAGGGGCACAATAGAATGGCAGTACTACAACAGTGGTAGGAACTTAGGTTTGCGAAGGACCAGAAGTATCTTTGTTTACCGGGGAGTCTGAGAAAGTACCTGCTTAAAATGTTGTAGCACACACATATAGGACATTTGCTTCAAGCACTAGAGAAGGATATATGTGTTGGTTTGAGACTTTTATGTGGACCACAGAATATTGTTTTTAAATTGATTAGATTAGACCATTTAAGAGCTATTTGATTAGATTGCTCCAATAGGTCATGACCCAGGGTGGGTTTTAATCCTCTTACTGTAGTTCTTCATAAAAGGAGGAATAAAAGCTGCAGTGACAGAGAGAACTCTACAGATTCTGATGAACCTGGGAGAGAGACAAAAACCACAAATGCAGCAGCCTGAAACTGAGCAACCATGGCCAGGGGAAAGGGGAGAGCCGCGTGGACCCTGCCATGTGCCTGATCTTTCACAGCTGAGCTCGAGGAGAAAGTGAGCCTGAAGGAGAAGGCAGAGACTGGCAGAGCCTCCACTGTGCATTGCCACATGGCAGGAGTCCTGGAGCACCAGGAGCCGACCTTCAGTGAAACAGCATCTCTGAGGATGGACATTTTCACAGCCTCAGAACTCTAAGCTTTTAACCTAATTCCTATTGTAAAAGCCAACTCATTTCTGGTATATTGCTGCCA